>JAZAYU010000347.1:0-200000 GCA_038501625.1 Corbicula japonica | reverse complement strand
AGCTTAAAGGACCGTATGGACAGTTTTTAGAGACGACGCATTGTGTGAAAAGTTATCTCCCTTTTATAAACATCTTCACATGGTTAATAAACATGCCGCAAAATGTTCAAACGATTTTTTTCTGCTAAGATGTTTAAATACACAATCAGACCTATATGGTAAGTTGGTTCTGCGGAAAAAAACACAATGCGTTCCAGTTGGTTCAGGAGAATAAAGACAATGCGTTCCAGTTTAGTTTATAACTTTCAGGGGTGGAGGCAAGCAGGTGGCATTCTCCCACCCACCCCACCCCTAAAAAATAAATGTTTTAAGGTTATCTCTGAAGCAATACATTTTACAAAAGATTTAGGCCGCTTAAAGACTCAATTTTGTCGTTCATTCTTTTACCATATGCCCCTGAAGGTAAATATTTAAACAAACTAGGACCACAGGTGGAAGGAACGTACCCTGGTACCCCCACCTCCACCTTCCCCACAGACACTACCCACCCCAGTCCAAAAAAATCCAGTCAACCAGACAGCAAATTGCATTGAATTTAATCTTATTCATAAAATTACATGAACAAAATTATCTAATTTTAACTACTGCCCGCTTACTTGGCATTTTACTAGTGAAACAAACACTAAAAAGATAGAGAAAATACAAGAACGTGCTTTGAGATTTATTTATAATGATTATACTTTTTCTTATGATGACCTTTTACATTTATCTGCTTTACCATCACTCAGAATTAGAAGAATGACAGCGTTTTTTTTCCCCAAAGGGGAAAGGGTCCCCTTCCCCTACAATTGGGAAATTTTCGCGTCGTAAAATCTTGAAATTGGGAAAAAAATCAGTCGCAAAATCAACAAAATTGGGATTTTTTCTTATTCCATGTAACTACAAACTAGGGGTTTTATTCAGCTTCACAAAGCATCATAAGGTCTGGTTCTTTAGCAGGAAACCCTTAAGTGATGTAACTGTTATGCCAGAACTAAGTAACTGCCAATCCAATGACTGCCTGTCTATGGAAAAAAAAATTCCAATGGCAGGAAAAGTTTCTTTGAGGTTGCAATAAATGTGAAATGAATCTGATAAATCTGCATTTGAAATTATAATGCAAGGAGTGGGGGCTGGATTCAGTGCCAGGTTGAGGCAATGTGTCTTTGTGTTACAGCTAGCTCAAGGATAGCTTCTGAGTGGGACTCAGTTTGGTTTCCAAATATGTTGGAAGGCTGGATTCAAGTTTAGTTTCAGTCCAATTTATGGGGGAAAGTACGGGAGGTTGCTCGATACCAGTAAATACATTCATTGGTTCAAATCGCTCAGACTTGGGACTCGTCGCCATTGGCATGGGATCGGTCAATATATTCCCGAAATCTCGCAACAAAAGAGTGCCAGTGTTTGTATTTAACGGCTTCCTTTGAATAATAGCTCATTCTAAACGTTGTTGTGAAGTTTGTAAACTACTTTCAGTTTCTGAAGACTGGTCTTTGCGCTTCAATTTTATCAGTAAAAATCAGTCAACTTGCAATTATTGACCGTAAACCAGTCTGAAAAAAGGACGTGTATAAAATGCGGACCGGATGAAAGACGTCACATGTCTGTACTTTATTTAATGATAACAACTGAGTAAGAGTCTAACCGGATCGTTGATAAGAGTTACTTCCCTTTGAACGGTACGGTTTGTTTACGCGGAACGACATTTCTTGCAAAAACTTTTTTGTCAATATTGGGAAACAGCACTATTTGTTGTTGGAAACATTAGCGTTGGGGATTGGGAAAGTCCGGTACTTTGAATTGGGAAGAATCCGGTCAGCTTTGGGAATGGTACCGTTTAGCGGAGGTAGTTAAAGAAGGAAAAAAAACGCTGAATGAGAAATTCAAATAATGCACTAGAAACTTATAAAATACTTCATTGTCAAGGACCTAGTTATTTACATGATCTTGTTAATTACAAAAACTCTTCTCTTAATTTTAGATACAAGAATCTTGTAGAAATTCCTCATCCACGAAGGCATGGCAAAAAATGTTTAAATATACAGTTGGAAAAGTGTGGAATTCCCTTACGGATGAGTACAGGCGGGCGTCATCTTTCAGCCAGTTCAGAACTTGTATGTCCAGCTGGAATTGCGAAAGATGTTCGTGCTCTTCATGCGGTTAGTGGTATGGTTTTCTGAAGTTTTGCAGCTGCTGTTTGAATTCCTGTATCTGTCTTTGTTTACCCATGTAGCCATACTTTACCATTTCTACAATTAGTTTAATTGCTATGTACTAGTACTTTTCATTTGCTTTCTTGTGATACCTGTTTTTGGCTTTGTTCAGTTCAGTATTTTAACTTGCTTGCTTGTGATACCTGTTTCAGGCTTATCTTAGTTGCTATGCAGTGCACTATTATTTTTACTGGTAATTTGCTTGCTTGTGATACCTGCCATACTTGTACTTGTATTTTGTTTCTTATGTGCTTTTATGTGTTATTACCGGTAATATTTTGTATGTCTATAAATGCTTTTATGTGCTGATAATATGTTCCTGTGCACCGTAATGTGCTATGTGGTGCTAATGTTTTATAATATTATGTCTTCTGAATGCTTTAATGTATATGCTTTTATGTGCTAATAATCCTTTTTATAACAGTAACTTTGATGTAAGTCGGTTTTAAAAGCTCCTTAGAGCTTATGTTATATTGTTATTTGCACTGACTTTTGTCCAGGGACCGACAAATCCTTTGCCCGGTGCCCGCAGGCAACCAGCTTTGATCTGCCGGGCCAGTAAAATTTTAAAGAGCTTGTCCGCCGGGCCACCATAAAAATCCGTAATTGGTTGCCCGGGGTGGTAATTAAATCAAGTTGACAAATAAACAAAAGTCGCACAGCAATACATGTATACGACTTTCGCTAATCATGAGATTACCGACGAACCCTATGATTCAGCACCGCCTACCTGTATAAAGATCGTCCAATCAACGCTTATCCTTGATTAATTAGCACTTCTCGACCCGCCTATATTTCACAATAAAATCGGTACCATTTTTCTCGCGAGATATTTGATTCTCGCGAGGTTATGCGGCAGCGTGATTACACAAACTGTCAAAACTGTCAAAATTGTGTCTTTGACAATTAAAAAGGTGTATATCATGGTTTGTCGGCGCTTAATTAAATTTTGACGAGAAGTGATTAGGTAAGTTGATTGCCAATGATTGAATCAATTAGTTCACAGTTGTTACTTTAATAGAGTTATTCCAAACTACATTTCTTACAGTACGGACTAATCCCTTCTTTCTACGGAAAATTCCTCATTTGAATTTTAAAATAATGCTTTAATTTATTGATGTATGTGCTTTACAGTGTTAAGTAATTAGTATTAGATTTTTGAATGGAGCGTTTTGTGATACGAAGGTAAATATTAGTTTTGCAAAACATGTTGTCTAAAGTAAAAAGGGAGATAATAAGTTTGATTATTAAATTGATTAAAATACAAAATTTCTGCAAATTAATTCGTATGAGCTAAAATATTACTAAATAAATATGATATAAACAAAAGAGATGAAGAACAGCAAAATTTTTTACAGATTTGTAGCCCGCTTATGCGAAATACAAAAAATCATATATATACTAATCATTATATCATGTCAATGAAAATCTAAAGTAAAAAGGGAGATAATAAATCTAATTATTAAATTGATTAAAATACACAATCTCATAGCTTTTTTCCCTCACTTTGTTTATAATGTTATTTTCAGAGGACTGAATGAATGAAGTACCAAGTCCAGCATCAGTGGCTTCTGAGGCTGATGAATACCAAGATGATGAAGACCTCGGTGTTGAAGATTAAGATGACAATCTGTGTCATTTATATGTGACAGTTTAAATAACTCAAATTCAATGGAATTCTACAGTATATAATACTTTTTGGATCTGTGTCTTAAATAATAGTGTGAGCTTGGAGTTACCAGTATTTACCTGTGATTTTTGACTGTTATGTGAACTCTGCACATTTTTACAATCAGAATAAATTTGCATTAATTTATAATGTATTATTCTGAATACATTGATGTTTAAGGCAGGTGTGTGCATTTTGTTCGTAACATAGGATGTACTGTTATTGCTTAACAAACTGTTTTTTTGCGATTTACAATTTCACGTGATTTTCCGGGCAACCAGATAAAAGTTCTACTTGCCCAGTGGGCAACTGGAAAAATTTGGAATTTGTCGGTTCCTGTTTTATAAATAAAATTTACTTGACTTGAACATGGAATGGTATTAATCTGAAAATACGGCATTGAAGGTTCCATGTCCACTGCCATATGCACAACAATCTTTGGGATGGTCAAAACTGTATGGTTTATTGGTGTAAATATTGAGTTGTGCTCAACCCGGGGCTAGGTGGCATGGGCAATAATGTGCATTTCCATTAATGCCCATGAACAGGCTCAATCAAACCGAGCCTGCAATATTTTCATATTTGGCATGTTAGATGGCATTCAGAGTTCTCTTTTAATCTATTTTGAAACTGATTTAATTTATATTAATCTTCACAAATAAATAATCTTTCTTTGTTTTTAGCTGCATTTTTAGCTTGAAACTTGCTTGTCATAATATGATTATTTATCAGTAAACTCGTTTTTTATTTCAGAAAAAAAGATCTTAAAACAGTGAAAAAGACAGTTCGAGTCATAAGAAAAAGAAGATATAATACAATTTTGTTTGTCAAGTATGAGATACTGTATTTTTAGGTACTTACATGTACTAGATAGAAAAGTGACCACATACTTTTTTTTGACAAAGACCTAACATTATAAAGACAAGAAAGTTTGTGAAATAAGAATGTTAAGCGGCATCGTGGAGAAACATCAAAGGAAAAACAAACTAGCAAGGGTCACATTATGTTAGTTTGAAGGTTGGGTATCAAAACTTGTATGTTCATAGGTTATACTGGTTATCCGGACAATGACACAACCAGCTGTCACAGGTTGTAGGAAAATACTACCGGTTGTCACAGCTAATAATTTGGAAATAATGGGTACTAATCTTCAGAATAATGAAGTTGAAAATAGAGAACATATTGGGGAGACATGTCAAAATGCAAATAAGTCAGCAAACGATGCATTTCACCACGAAAATTCTTTACTTATTGATTGCATAAAAGCTGAATGTATTAAAGAAGAAGAGGAATCTGTTAAAGAAGAAATTGTAGAATGTCATATCAAAGACGAAACAGCAATGGACATTTGTATGGAAATACTACCGGCTGTCACAGCTAATAATTTGGAAATAATGGGTACTAATCTTCAGAATAATAATGTTGAAAATAGAGAACATATTGGACATACATGTCAAAATGCAAATAAGTCAGCAAACGATGCAGTTCACCACGAAAATTCTTTACTTATTAATTGCATAAAAGCTGAATGTATTAAAGAAAAAGAGGAATCTATTAAAGAAGAAATTGTAGAATGTCATATCAAAGACGAAAAAGCAACTGACATTTGTAGGGTAACACTACAGGTTGTCACAGCTAATAATTTAGAAATAATGGGTACTAATCTTCAGAATAATGAAGTTGAAATTAGAGAACATATTGGGGAGACATGTCAAAATACAAATAAGTCAGCAAACGATGCAGTTCACCACGAAAATTCTTTACTTATTGATTGCATAAAAGCTGAATGTATTAAAGAAGAAGAGGAATCAATTAAAGAAGAAATTGTAGAATGTCATATCAAAGACGAAAAAGCAACTGACATTGGAAGTATATTCTTTGCTGATGAACAACAAACTGATAAACAAACTGTCAAAAACTTGATCACTACAACTGAAAATGAAAAGGAAAGTAAAGACAATATACATGCAGTAAGCAATGTAATTAAAACTGAAGTATTTGAAGTGTCAATAGAGTGTAAAAAGCAAGAAAGACTTCAAGAATTGAATGCAGATAGAAGACAAGGAAAATCTGCCTCAGAGTCTACGATCCAGAATGGAAATCATATTGACCAGAAAATTGAAGAAGCATCGATTTCAACGGATCAAAGTGCAGAACAAAGAAAATCAGAACAGATTGAAGATACAAGTAAATATGTTTGTGACCACTGCTCAGTGCAATTTGTGTTTAAGAATGAAGTAAAGGAACACATCATAGATCATTTCACTTATAAACCCTATGTTTGCCTAGTTTGTAAAAAGTGTTTTTTGAGACAAGAAGAATTAAGAATGCATAAGAGATGTCATTTGTGTCCCCAGTGTAATGGATGTTTTGCATCAGAAAAAGAGATTCAGTTGCATGTAGTCCAGGTTCATTTGAAAATCAGGAGATGTATACCGTGTAACAAAGTATTTACGATTTCTGAATACAAGCAGCATATAGCTTTACACAAAGCTCAACAAAATACGTGTTCTGTTTGCAATAAGTATTTTAAGAACAAGGGCAATTTACGTAAACACGAAAAAGTCCACAAACTTGATTTCAGATTTTCCTGTAAGCTATGCAAAAAACCATTAAGGGGTCTTATGCAGTTAAATACCCATATGTTACATTGTCACATGCCACCTGATCAAAAGACAGAACAAAATAAGTGTTACGAGTGTGGCAAATCCTTTGAAAAATATCAGAGTTTGTACAATCATTTAAAAATACATTATGAAAAACAGTATATATGTGACAAATGCGGTAAAAAATTTTCCCATAAGAATCAGTTAAACAATCACATGACATCACATAATGAAGTTAGGAATTATGTGTGTGACACTTGTGGAGTAAAATTTAAAATGCCTCATCATTTGAGAAATCATATAAAAACCCATATATCGTCACCTTAATGGTAAAGTAAATAATGGTATAAGTACCTTTGAAATATGAAGGAGATATATCGTTATTGCACCAAGGTGATGATATAATAATATCAGGGTGCTAAGGTCAGGCATCATAATATGTAAACTCCTTGTATTGCTCACTTCATTTAAAAATATCTTAAAATTTTGAAAACACATGAAAACTTATTTCCTGGTTCAAAGTGAAAGTGAAAGTAGGAAGTAAGTTTTTCTTGAATTTCTTGAAACCCCTAACATTATTTTGACAAATTGGCACTAAACATTGTAGACCAGCATATACTTATTTCAGGTATGAGTTGCTTTGGTATATTGTTCATGAATTTCATAGTTCTCATGCAAATGGTTTTTCTTTTGTTTTAGTATGTGCTGGGTAATTAGAACATGAATTAGACTAAACTGAGCTTGCAAACATTTACTACATCCATAGCCAATAGCTAAAATCATTTATTTACTAAAATCTAGGTGGCAGTTAGTATTTCACCCAAAATTCATTTTTGAAATTTTAGCCTGTTTTCGCCATTTGCAATTTTTGCGATACCTTAAGCATTGGTATAGAATTGAAGTGTAGCACTGATACAGAATTGGAGTATAGCATTGGTATAGAATTGAAGTATAGCACTAAAATAGCATTGGGGTATAACAAATTTACATTAGACTAGAATTGGAGTAAAACATTGGTAAATCTATATAATTGAAGTATAACATTTATAAAGCATTGGAGATTAAGGCATCGCCACACTCCTCCCAATCCTATTCATCGATGAAATAAAAATCATCAAATCTCAGTAATGACAAAATGCCATTCAATGAAACTTTGCACAAATGAAGGTTACTTATGTATCTTTATTTTGCATACATTAAGACAAAATAGAAAAGTAAAGAAACAAAGCTAGACCTAAAAAATCCTTGAATTCTATTTACATAAATTCACAAAAACTAGGCGATGCAGAACATAACTTTAAATTCCCTCGTGAGCGCAATGATGCTGACAAGAAAATCTTGTGTACTTTGTAAAAAACGTTCAACAATTAAAAGAGAAATCAGCGATTGTCATCAGTTTACGCGACCAGGAAATTGAAGGTCAAACACACTTTTACTAATATCTCGTAAAGTTTACATATTAAGTAAATCATGAGGACACAATAAATTGTTGTCAGTATCATATTACTCATGTGGGCATTTAAAATGATGTTTTGTGTTCATTAGTTTTTGTGAATTTATGTAAATAGAAGTTGAGGGAATTTTAGATCTCGCTATTTTTCTTTACTTTTCTAATATGTCTTACCATCTGTACAATAAAGATACATTAATAACATACACTTGTGCAAAGTTTCATTTAACAGCGTTTTGCCGTTATTGAGATTTTGATAATTTTCTTTTTATCGATGAATAGAATTGGGAGGAGTGTGGAAGGCCCTTAACATTAGAGAGTATAGATTTAGAGTTTAGCACTAAAATATCATTGGAGTATTACAAATTAACATTAGACTAGAATTGGAGTAAAGCATTGGTATATATAATTGAAGTATAAAATTGGAGTTGGCTTTGGAGTATAGCTTTGGAGTTTAAAATTAGTATAGATTAGAGTGTAGCACTAAAATAGCATTGCGGTATTACAAATTAACATTAGGCTAGAATTGGAATGAAGCATTGGTATATAATTTGAGTATAACATTTAAATAGCATTGGCGTTTAACATTAGTATAGATTTTGTGTATAGCACTAAAATAGCATTGGGATATAAAAATTAACATTTGACTAGAATTAAGGGGTAAAGTATTGGTTTATAATTGAAGTGTAACATTTATATAGCATTGGAGATTAACATTAGTATAGATTTGGAGTATAGCACTAACATAGCATTGGAGTGTTACAAATTAACATTAGACTAGAATTGGAGTAAAGCATTGGTATATAATTGAAGTATAACATTGGAGTTAGATTTGGAGTATAGCTTTGGAGTTTAACATTAGTATAGATTTGAGTGTAGCACTAAAATAGCATAAGGGTATTACAAATTAACATTAGACTAGAATAGGAATGAAGCATTGGTATATAATTGAAGTATAACATTGGTATAAGATTGGAGTTTAACATTAGTATAGATTTGTAGTATAGCACTAAAATATCATTGGAGTATTACAAATTAAAATTAGACTAGAATTGGAGTAATGCATTCCATTGAAGTATAACATTGATAGAGCATTGAAGTATAGCATTGGTGTAGAACTGTAGCATCAGCTCATATATGCATGTGAAAATATATACTTTATCTTTTCTAAGGATATACAGTATAGTAATCTTTTCTTAGGATATACAGTATAGTATTGGTATACCATTACAGTAGAGAATTAACCATATTAGATAAATATGGGTAAAGATATCTTCTGTCATACTTTTAATACATGTTAGTTTTCATTATATTTGGAAAAAAACGTACAATTATCTATTATTTTCTAAAAACTAATTGGAGATTTGGATAGCATAATGTTATTCAACCATGAAATCAATTATATTTTATGTCGTCTGTCGTCTGCTTAATTACATGCTGTCATTGCAGGAATTGATGTCAACTGTCCGAAAGGACCTTTAACCGTGACGTACCCCCCCCCCCTCAATATCACAGTGAGGCAAATAAAGCAAAATAGCATTAAATTTTATTATTTGATCTTATTATCAACACAAATTGTGATTTTTACATTATGCACTATGCTCTGGATACGTCTTCTAACTTTATATGAAAGATTTTTCAATACAATATTCCATGTAGCATACTCTAAGAAACTTGATAAGGTTCAACCAAACTAAAATATTATCCATAGACGCTAATGTTAAATAAATAATTTTCAATTGCATCTTGTTGTTTTATTTATGTCTTAATCCCAGCAAAAACCTGGTAACAGTTTGAAGGTCTGTCCATGATCCCCTTTTGTCTGAAATAAAGCAAATGTCACGTTAAGGTGGTATCATTTGTCACAATATACTGTTAAAGTAGGGGGGAGTGTGGTGACCTATTTTCATAAAATTCATGTTATTTTATAATTATAAATCTTCTTATTACTTCAGATATTAATTATAGGGCATATAAATGTTACAGGTCAATCAGGAATTATAAAAAATTAGAAAGATGAAACAATTTCTCTCACTGAGTGTAGCCTTATTGCCGGGAGTCCAAACTTCCAAATTATCCTCCATAGTATTAACCTACAGTCACAGGAAGGTTGTCAATATCAATGCTAACAATGTCTTAGAATTTAGTTCAATAAACTGTACTAGAACAATAGCAAAATATGTTTCTACCAGTGACTACAAAATGAAAATTTGACATTCATGTTTGCATTGTGTACAACTATTGTTCTAGTAAAGTTTATTGAACATGAATTTTATGAAAATAGGTCACCACACTCCCCCCTACTTTACCAGAATATTGCGACAAATGATACCACCTTAACTTACTTGTTAGAAAATCCCAGTCCACCAAATGACGTCGCCTTTAATTAGGCTAGTATCTATATTTGGGATTTCCCTTACCTACCTATTTTCACTTCCAATTAACTAATCATCCGTTTTTTTCCCAATTTTCTTTTTTTTTAATGTCTCTGATGATTTCTAAATGATTGCTTGTAACATAATAAACACAAACAACCACATTCTGAAGTAAATCCTGTATTTACATTCAGAAAGAAACATGTGCCCAAGGTTTTAAAGCTGAGATTGGAAACCAGTCTCAAATCTCAAGCATCTGATTGGCTGAAATGGCGACTGGTCGCCATTTCAGCCAATCAGATGCTTGAGATTTGAGACTGGTTTCCAATCTCAGCTTTATAACATTCAGGCATGAACTTTTCGCAATTTGACTGTCAGATGGCTGTGTTGTCTGATTTCGTGTCCGGCCAAAATCTTTTGTCATTAAGAGGTCTGTGCCCAATGTTATAAAACTGAGCAGGGAAACCAGTCTCGAATCTCAAGTATCTGATTGGCTGAAATGGCGACGGGTCGCCATTTCAGCCAATCAGATACTTGAAATTTGAGACTGGTTTCCAATCTCAGCTTTATAACCTTCAAGTTCAACCCTGTAATTGTGTATGTGGCTGCATTTCACCGTTTTTTTTTTTCTCTTTCACGTTTGAATGATCACTAAAATATCGGTAAAAGACCCGTGTTCCTGGCGTATATATATATTAGAAATGTATCAAGCATGAAATATTGCGACACATTTTTATATGGCTCACTCCAGTATTTGTTGGAGGTAGCAATGGATATCAATAGGTATCAAGATAATGACTTGGAATTGTTAACGAATTTTCAGCCAATCTCCTGTGCAGAGTTGTCGTTCCTTACACTCACTTTACATCTCTGCGATAGGCTCAATGTCAAGATTTTTGACCAAACTAAGAAAGTTCGTTGTAAACAGTCATCATTATGAATTTGAAAGCTTGAGGTTAAACAAATGACTGCAATCTTCAATATCTTTCATTAAAACGGAAGAAACCCAATCTATTTTAAATGTAATTGGTGAACTATTTATTTGAGTTAAAATAAAAGTAGTTGAAAGAAGTCTTAGCCTATGACAGAGGTGAATGTAATGGGCCGATAGTGTAAGAGAGTGATTTTCAGCATCAATGGTATTAGTGGTGTGACCGATTTTTCTTGTGGCTTAGTCTATTTTGTGGTGAAGGGTGAGGCAGGACAAGTTCTTCCATGTTCATATATTGATATGAAACGTTTAAACTTGTTTACTTTATCCCGCTCGTCGTGCTGTCGCTGATTTGACGTCGGGGGCTCTCGGTAAGGTCATCACGTATTCCTCCTTTTACTAAACAGTTTGCTTTTGCAAAGAACATTGTCGAGTCAATGGGGGTTGGGGTTAATCTACAAAGACAACTTGTATCGTGTTTATATGTCGGGGCAACTGTATGACTGGTGCACCCTAGAACCTTTTTTAAACCCACAGTGGCAAATTCTTAGGCTACTGAATGTTTCAAGGCAGTAAACCATTTCTTACTAAAATTCATATACCAGTATTGTTTGTGATATCTTTTTTGAAACTGATCAATGTACGTTCAACCAAAGTTCTAATTGGTCATCAACAATATATGTTTGTAATGTATGCTAGTTTCTTTTCTTCCCTACGTCAAGAAAGGTTGTGAAAAGAGATGTTTTGTCTTGAAATCAATTATCTAATGTCTTTTTAATCTTTATTGATTGTTTTCTTAAATGAATCCAATATCGTTTACTTATACCGCAGGGTCAAAATTAGAACAGTTTTAATTGAAAGGGAGGTAATTTTAAAATTGAATAATTTGAAGGGGATTTTTTTACACAAATGTTCTATTGATAGATAAAGTTTTATGTTTTCCTGCTAATGAGGGATCTATTAAAACAAAACAAAAAATTTAGAGCAAATTTCTGTTTGCTTGACCTTTTTATACAAGAAATGCTTTTTTAGCAAAATTAAGGATAACTCTCGCCAAACTTTTCCAAAGTCAATTATTACAAGATTAAAGCTTACGTTGAAGACCGTTGTTGGCATATGATCATTGTCATAAGGCAAAATTATGACAATGAGTTTTTAAATAAAATTTATGTTACTATAAGGACAAAAATGTATAATCTTATTAATTACTTTTCAAATATAATTTCGTATATTGTTTGTTATAAAGTATCAAATAAGTCAAAGAAATTTAGATTGCAGGTGTAAGTTATTAAATTGTTACCAAGCTGTAGTCTAATGATTAATATCTTAAATGTAATGATAAGTATTTTCTTCAACAAAGCCATGTTAGCATTTCATCTTTAGAATAGAAAGCTGGAGTTGTTGTTCGCAGTTTGTGTCAAAATAAACACAATTCCCTTCTCAATAGGAAAAGCCACTCAGGATGTTTTCATGAAATGTTACTTATTCTTTGTTAACATGATTTATAACAATCTTAAGTTCAAACAAAGCCAAACATTGAGCAAGCTGCAAAGAGAGATCTATCTGCGTTTAAGATTAACTGATTTAATCCCGTACCCGCAAAGTATGTATATAAGGCCGGGCGGAATCAGCAAAGGCAACTGTTGATTCCGGATTAAATTTACAAACGTTGACAGATCTCGTCTTCACTTTGCAGGTAAGAAATATGCTTCATTTTTATGTTAATTTAAGAATATGCTTATTTAAGTTTAATTTTGATTTCTAAATTTTAGGTTATTCGCACATTCATAATTATGATAGAAGGTTTTGTTCATTAATGATTTATTTAGTTTTTATCTGTAAGTAAAGCTTTTGATGATATATTGTTGGAGTAAAGTACATTTTGTATCAGAAGTTAGAATTTTTAAAGTATTAAAATCTTGTATTTTGTAAAAGCAGACATTTAAGTTTGATGTACCTTTCACAATGTTAAGCGAGTAGTTCTATAATAATTGATGCTAATTTTCCCCAATTATGTGTTAAGATATTTCAGTAAATTTGAAATGATGTTTTAAGAAAAATGTTCTTTTTAATTGAATTGAAATTGTTATTTAAATGTTTTAATAAACTGTTGATTCCGGATTAAATTTACAAACAGAACACAACTTTATTTCCATCTCAGGCATACAAGTATGCAGTATGAGGAATAACATATTTACATATAATAATACTTCGAACGTGACCAGTATACAATATAAACAGCAAAAAAAACAAAAAAAAAAAACAAACAAACAAAGAACTGTCATGATAATTTGTCCAGGAGCTCGGGTTTTTTTAATTTAAATTTAAAATTTAAAAGGGGAAAAGTAATTTGATTGAGATCTTTTTTAAGTATTAAAAAGGCGTTGATTTATTTTTTTATTTTTAATTTATTTTAACGTATAAAACTTCAAGTGCCAAAAAGAGAAACAAAAAACATAATAATAAGGGAAGCAGTCAGACTAGGTTAATAAATGTGGGCAGGTTGTCATAGGTTTTATGTAGAAATATTAACAAAATAAAGGCATAAATACAAAACTAACATCAACAAACAGACATTGATGACATAAAAAGAGAAAAGAAGAACGACAAGGACACGAACTAAACTTAAATCGTGGACAAAATTAGCACATCAGTGTTGTTAAAAATTATCGTATTATACATAGTAAACGTTGACAGATCTCGTCTTCACTTTACAGGGTGCTACGACAATGTAGCACGCGCAACACGCCCATATGACATAACATTACTTATAACGGCGACAAAGTTGGTACACGACCAACGTCCCTTGCACATCATTAATAAAAGGAGAATTCAATGTCTTTCTAATAAAAAATAGTGACAAATAGTGACCAATTAGAACTTTGGGTGAGTGTATACTAATTCTTCTCCTTTCTACTTTTTGGTCGAGTGGAGAGGCTTTGTCAAATGGTGGTTCACATTCCTCATATGAATATTTCACTTTTTTCCTTTAAATTAATTTACATAAAACGGACATTATCATACAGTTATGAAATGGCATTGATTTGCTAAAGCTTCTGCCAATACAGATTCCAAATTGGGACACTAAATGTCAATAAAAATTGTTAAATGTGCAGTATGCCAGTAGAATGTCTCCCCGTACATAAAGTCAGTACCGATATTTTCATTTTCTTACATATTTCCCCATAAATTGAGTTAATTTTATAATGTTATTAATAAAGTGAATTCATATTGGCCTTGTTACTGGGCCGAGGGTATTCATTTTAGCCCGAGACCGAAGGCCGAGGGCTAATGTGACCGCCCGAGACCCGATAACTTGGCCGATGTGAATTCACGTGATTAATGACAATTTTATTAGTTAACAAACTAAAAACATCTAACTCATATGAAGACTAAAGTACGTGAATTGCTGGGCCAATTGTTGAGACTAGAACTTTTAACTCAGCATGTTTACTGTGATTACATCAGATGTAAATAGAAGTGTTCCGGATATCAAACGTGTGTATTACCTTTGTGTAAATAGCTACATGTATACTTTCACAGGTTTAAGCATCAAGGTTTATAACGTTACGGATAATAGTTCTTAATTGACTTATGTTTTTAAACTTGAATAAACGTTTACAAAATAATTGAATTGTGAATGAACTAGTTTTATTCGCTGCAAAAATCAACAAGTGATATTCACAACTGAGGAGTGAGTCTACGAAAATATGGTACTGAAGTAGGGACATGTGCAGTAAAACAATCCTTATGGACCGTGCTAAAAGGACGGTTTAGACAGATTTTAGCACCAACGATTTGTGTTAAAAGTTATCTCTCTTTTATATACTGTTTCGCATGGGGAAAAACTAGGAAGTAGCGATATTTTGGCAAACACAAGAACAATATGGTATTCTGGGGAATAAACAGAATGCGTTCCAGTTAAGTGAGTATCAACCATTTGACAGGACCTCATTTGATAAAGTAAGCATGCTACACTGCTTAAACCTAGGTTAAAATATATCTAACATTTTAACCCAGCTTGAACTCAACATAACAACTTCATGCTACATTGTGATATTAGATATCTGCCCTACACCTCTAGTAGTTTGATTTAATTTCTGATAACAAATCAACAAAACATATTAAGCAGAAAAGAGGGAAGTAGTAATTTATTCTTACCTCTTTTCAATATCTTAAAAAAAAACCAACAAAACACATTTTAGGTAGCTTGATTTAATTAGTGAGGTAAGGGTTTCATTATGTATAGTTTTTGCCTTCTGACACAATGAAAATTTAAGCATTTTTATATTTGTCGAATCAAAATTAAATATTCACTAATTTGAAAAAAATAATATAAACTGTTGAATAAATCGATGATTGATGTCATCCTTGAAATAAGTTTAATATCGATTTATTACCTTTTAACTGATGATAATCAGCTGTCAATATTACAAAATTTCAGCCTTTTCTTAGAAGAAGGGCGCTGCCATTTTGGAAGCTCTGCCTTAGGTTGTTTTGTTAAACAGCTTTTGATTGGTGCTTACATTTAAAGTCGTGTTAAGCATACAAGCAGGTACCTAGATACCTAGATTGATTGTATGTATCGTCATCTGGGGGGGGGGGGGGTGACAGGCAAGTAGCGGTAGCGTTCAACCCCCCACCCCCACCCCAACACACACACACACACACACACACCTTCCTAAAAAAAGTTAATGTCATCTCTGAAGAAGTGCATTTGACAGACGGAAAATAGGCAGCTTAAAGCCACTATTTTGTCTTTTAAAACTAATATAAATTCAATTTATAATTTATTTTAATCTTTCTCTATTAACTAAAAATTTTGATTTCAGTTACTTAGGTATTAGCTTGCAACCAAAACGTTAAACATGATGCGAGGGGACTGATAATTTCATTGAGAACTAGTGTAGGAAAGTATAATTGACAGACTGAACATTGTTCATTGTAAATCATACCTTCAGGTTGCTTTGCTTAAAGCCACACATTTTGTTATTGTTCCAACATTTGCAAGGGAAATTAACCCACAGCAACAAAAGTATTTGATTGACAGCAAATCTAATTTAATAGTAAATTACAGTGTCTTTTGATTGGAGTGGCAGTTCTAAAAGTCATCACATGACGAAAAAATGTTGTTGGCTTATGTGGTGCAGTGCAACAGGTGTTTCAGAGGTTGCTAGTTGGGTCAAAATCTTATTGAATTCAAAATTTGTAGTAATTAGCTTTCTTTGTGAACCAGGCTTTTATTGAAACGCTGAAGTTGGCAGGCAGCCATCAATAAGTTGGCAGGCAGCCATCAATTTTTGGTGTGTGCTCAATAACTTTTTTGCTTTGGACTTTGATGCAAAAATTATTGAAGGGAAAGCCTATTGCCTCCAAACTTGGTATATGGGTAGCTTATATCAAATGACAGATTGGGATTGCTACCAAGATATCTCTGATCAAGGTCAAGGTCACTGTTGCTAAGTATAGAAATTTAGTTCTCACTCAATAACTTAAGTTTGCTTTGACCTACATGTATTGACACCAATCTTGGTACATTTTTATATGTTACTAACTTTTATCAAGGTACAACTTGGAATTGCTAGTTTCTTGATTTTGATTTGATCTATTCACCCCAAACTTATTGTGTGGGTAGTTTTATATCAGGATGCTATTCAGGATTGCTACCCATTTGTTTGTGATCAAGGTAACTGTAACTAAAAATAGAAATTCAGTTTTCCTATAATAACTTCAGTTTGCTGTGACCTATTGACACAGAACTTTGTTTATGGTAAGCTTATAATCAGATTCAACCCGACATTGCTACCATATTGTCTGTGATCAAGGTCAAGGTCACTGTTGCTTAAAATAGCGATTCCGTCTCTGCATAATAACTATTGTCACCAATCTTGGTGTTTAAATTATAGCTTATATGATGATGCAACTCTGCATTCTGCTGTGATGTCTTTACTCAGTTGTTGAAATCCTGGTTTTGTCGTATTGCAGCGCTTCTTTTTTTGGTAGGTTTTGAGTATGTAAATTGTGTACAAAGCTGCTTTTTTTTTCAGAAAAATGTTATCCTATTATGACATGTTTATTTATTGGGAAACCTGTTTGTCATAATAATAGAATTATGATGATAATTATATTGGGAAACTTTATGTTATGATTATTTATCAGTAAACATATTTATCTTATTAAGATAATAATTTAGTCTTTTTTATTCCAGAAAAAATATCTTAAACAGTGAATGAGACAGTTCGAATAGGTTACACAGACCTTACGTTGTAAAGACAAGAACGTTTGTGGAATAAGGAAGTTAAGCAGCATCTTGGAGAAACATCAAAAGAATTACACATTAAAAGGGTGGCATCTGTTTGGACAATATGGAGACTGGTCATCAAAACCTGTATGTAATATGGTTGAAATGGCTGTAAGCAGTCATACATTATAATTTGGACAATATGGGTCCATGTTTAGTGTTATAATTTGGTCAGTGATGCTAGCAGTTGTCACAGGTCAATTGTAGAGTATGGCTACCTGTTGTCACAGCTAAATATTTGGACGATGTGGGTACTACTAACATTCAGATTAATAAAATTGAAAGTAGAGAACATATTGGCGAGACATGTCACAATGCAAATATAGCACCACTCAATACAGTACACCAAGAAAATGTTTTACTTAGTGATTGCATAAAAAGCGGAAGAAGATTAAATTGTAGAATGGCATATCAAACCTGACACAGAAACTTACATTGGAAATATATTCTTTGAAGATGAAATTTAATAACAAACTGATAAGCAAACTGTCATGAAGACAAACTATTATGCAATATAATAAAACTGAACTATGTAATCAAGCAACAATAGAGTTTAAGAATCTCAAAAAATGAATGCAGAAACAAGAGAAGGAAATTATGACTCCGAGTCAAAGATTATTGTGATCAAGAAAGAAAATTGTGTTGACGACCAGAAAATTAAAGAACCATCCATTTCTACAGGTCAAAGTTCAGAACAAGGAAAACCAGAACAGATTAAAGATACAAGTAAATATGTATGTGATCACTGCTCCATGCAATTTGTGTATAAAGAGGAAGTTTATTATCACATCAGAGGGCATTTCATTTATAAACCGTATGTTTGCCAAGTGTGTAAAAAATGCTTTTTGCAAAATCATAAGTTAAGATGGCATATTAAGATATGTCATTCGTGTCCCGAGTGCAATGGATGTTTTTTATCAGAAAAGGAGGTTCAGTTGCATATAACAAAGATGCATTCACAAAAAAACATGAGATGCATACCATGTGACAAAGTATTTTTACTGACTGAATACCTGCAGCATAAAGCTTTACATAAAAGATGTAATCAGTGTCCTAAGTGCAATGGATGTTTTTTATCAGAAAAAGGGGTTCAGATGCACTTAGCCAAGATGCATTCACTGGAAACCACAAGAAGCTTACCGTGTGACAAAGTATTTTCAAACATTATCATGATCCAGAATGGAAATCATATTGACCAGAAAATGGAAGAAGCAACTACCGGTCAAAGTTCAAAACAAGGAAGACCTATACAGATTAAAGATACAAGTCAATATGTATGCGACCACTGCTCAAAGCAATTTGTGTATAAAAAAAGAGTTACTGAACACATGTTAACTCATTTCAATTATAAACTCTTTGTTTGCCAAGTGTGTAAAACGAGCTTTTCGAAACACAATAAGTTCAGATTGCATATTAAGATATGTCATTTGTGTCCCGAGTGCAATGGATGTTTTTTATCAGAAAAGGAGGTTCAGTTGCATATAACAAAGATGCATTCACAGAAAAGCACGAGATGCGTACCATGTGACAAAGTATTTTCACTGACTGAATACAAGCAGCATAAAGCTTTACACAAAGCTCAACAAAATACTTGTTCTGTTTGCAATAAGTATTTTCGGGAAATGTACAAATTACAAAGACACGAAAAAATCCACATGCGTGATTTCAAATTTTCATGTAAAATATGCAAGAAACCGTATAGGCATCTGAAACCGTTAAATATCCATATGTTAAATTCTCACATGCCATGTGATCAAAAAACAGAACACAATAAGTGGTTTGAGTGTGGCAAATTGTTTGAAAAATGTAAGAGTTTGTACCAACATTTAAGAATACATTACGAAAAGCAGTTTGTATGTGACAAATGTGGTAAGAAATTTATTCATCAACATCAGTTAAACAATCACATGACATCGCATAATGAAGTCAGGAATCACGTGTGTGATACCTGTGGAGCAAAATTTAAAATGCCTCATCATTTGAGAAACCATAAAAAAACCCATATATAACAATAAATTAATAATATCAGGGTGGAAAGGTCTGGCGTAACAATTAGCAAAATCCTTGCTAACATCATTTAACCCTTTCCTGTACAGAGACACCTTTATTGCTAGGGCGAACAGTTTAGATCCAGATCAGCCGGCACATCCGTGCCGTCTGATCAGGATCTTAACTGTTCGCTTTTTGATTCATTAGGTTATTTCTGACCAAAATGCGACCAGTGCAGATCCTGATCAGACGGCAAGGATGTGCCAGCTTATCTGGATCTAGACTGGTCGCACATGTGTAAAAATTGCGTATATATCCAGGAAAGGGTTAAAATAGATTAAGAACTTGAACACACATATGTTTTTAGCTCGACTATTCGAAGAATATGTCGAGCTATTGTACTCACCGTCCCGCTTTGGTTAAAGTTTACGTGCAACCTACCTATATCTTAAAAACTACTATAGCTACAGCTTTTAAACTTGGCACACTTGTTCGTCATCATGTCCCGAGTGTGTATGCCAAGAACCATAACTCTAACTTTCATTTTGATCAAATTATGGCCCTTTTTGACTTAGAATTTCAGGTTAAAGTTTGCGTGCAAGCTACTGTACAAACTCATAACTTCAATACTACTTATACTACAGCTTTTAAACTTGGCACACTTGTTCATCATCATGTCCCGAGTGTGTATACCAAGAACCATAACTCTGACTTTCATTTTGATCAAATTATGGCCCTTTTTTGACTTAGAATTTCAGGTTAAAGTTTGCGTGCAAGCTACTATACAAACTAATAACTTCAATACTACTTATACTACAGCTTTGAAACTTTCAACACTTGTTCATCATCATATCCCAAGTGTGTATGCCAAGAACCATAACTCTAACTTTAATTTTATCAAATTATGCCCCTTTTTCGACTTAGAATTTCAGGTTAAAGTTTGCGTGCAAGCTACTGTGCAAACCCATAACTTCCATACTACTTATACTACAGCTTTGAAACTTTCAACACTTGTTCATCATCATATTTCAAGATTGTATGCCAAGAACCATAACTCTTACTTCCATTTTGTTCAAATTATGGCCCTTTTTCGACTTAAAATTTCAGGTTAAAGTTTGCGTGCAAGCTAGTTACTTTCATACTTCTTGTACTATAGCTTTGAGACTTAAGACACTTGTTTACCATCATGACCCTGACTATGTATGCCAAGAACCATAACTCTTTCTTTCATTTTTAATCAAATTATGGCCCTTTTTCGACTTAGAATTTCAGGTTAAAGTTTGCATGCAAGCTAGTTACTTTCATACTTCTTGTACTATAGCTTTGAAACTTATTCACCATCATGACCCTGACTATGTATGCCAAGAACCATAACTCTTTGAATTTTTTCAAATTACTGCCCTTTTTAGACTTAAAATTAAGGTTTAAAACTTTGTATACCTTTATTTTATCTTACATCAGGTTTATTTTCAAAGGCCCATAACTCATCCTTGCTTTTTAGCTCGACTATTTGAAGAATATGTCGAGCTATTGTACTCACTTGGGCGTCGGCGTCGCCGTCGCCGTCCCGCTTTGGTTAAAGTTTACGTGCAACCTACCTTTATCTTAAAAAACTACTATAGCTACAGCTTTTAAACTTGGCACACTTGTTCATCATCATGTCCTGAGTGTGTTTGCCAAGAACCATAACTCTAACTTTCATTTTGATCAAACTATGGCCCTTTTTTGACTTAAAATTTCAGGTTAAAGTTTGCGTGCAAGCTACTGTACAAACTCATAACTTCAATACTACCTGTACTACAGCTTTAAAACTTGGCACACTTGTTCATCATCATGTCCCGTGTGTGTATGCCAAGAACCATAACTCTAACTTTCATTTTGATCAAATTATGGCCCTTTTTCGACTTAGAATTTCAGGTTAAAGTTTGCGTGCAAGCTACTGTACAAACCCATAACTTCAATACTACTTATACTACAGCTTAGAAACTTTCAACACTTGTTAACCATCATATCCCAAGTGTGTATGCCAAGAACCATAACTCTAACTTTCATTTTTATCAAATTATGCCCCTTTTTCGACTTAGAATTTCAGGTTAAAGTTTGCGTGCAAGCTACTGTACAAACCCATAACTTCCATACTACTCATACTACAGCTTTGAAACTTTCAACACTTCTTCATCATCATAATTCAAGTTTGTCTTCCAAGAACCATAACTCTAATATTCTTCTTGTACAAATTATGGCCCTTTTTCGACTGAGAATTTCAGGTTAAAGTTTGCGTGCAAGGTAGTTACTTAAATACTTCTTGTACTATAGCTTTGAAACTTAAGACACTTGTTTACCATCATGACCCTGACTATGTGTGCCAAGAACCATAACTCTTTCTTTCATTTTTAATCAAATAATGGCCCTTTTTCGACTTAGAATTTCAGGTTAAGTTTGCGTGCAAGGTAGTTACTTAAATAGTTCTTGTACTATAGCTTTGAAACTTAAGACACTTGTTTACCATCATGACCCTGACTATGTATGCCAAGAACCATAACTCTTTCTTTCATTTTTAATCAAATTATGCCCCTTTTTTGACTTAGAATTTCAGGTTAAAGTTTGCGTGCAAGCTAGTTACTTTCATACTTCTTGTACTATAGCTTTGAAACTTATTCATCATCATGACCCTGACTATGTATGCCAAGAACCATAACTCTTTGAATTTTTTCAAATTACTGCCCTTTTTAGACTTAAAAATTAAGGTTTAAAACTTTGTATACCTTTATTTTATCTTACATCAGGTTTATTTTCAAAGACCCATAACTCATCCTTGCTTTTTTATATTTGATTTTTGCCCTTTTCACTTGAAATTAGAATTAAGACTTATAAATAATTCTTAAAGGTTCAATGTTAGTGTTTTTCATATGTAATGCTATAGAAAATGTTTAAAACAGATGTACTTAACATACTTTGGTTGAAAGTGTTGAGTAATTGTGGGGTGGGTGGGGGCATAGACTATACTATACTATACTATACTATACTATACTATACTATACTATACTATACCATACCATACCATACCATACCATACCATACCATACCATACTATACTATTACTATATTATTACTATACTATACTATACTATTACTATACTATAACTATACTTTTACTATACTTTTACTATACTATACTATACTATACTATACTATACTATACTATACTATACTACACTACACTACACTACACTACACTACACTACACTATACTATACTATACTATACCATACTATTACTATACTATTACTATACTATACTTTACTATACTATTACTATACTATTACTATACTATACTATTACTATACTATTACTATACTATTACTATACTACTACTATACTATACTATTACTATACTATACTATACTATCATACTATACTATACTTTACTTTACTATTACTATACTATTACTATACTATTACTATACTATACTATACTACTACTATACTATACTATACTATACTATTACTATACTATACTGTACTGTACTGTACTGTACTTAGTACAGTACTGTACTGTACTGTACTGTACTATACTATACTATACTATACTATACTATACTATACTATACTATACTATACTATACTATACTATACTATTACTCTTACTATTACTATACTTTTACTATATTATTACAACACCAGCAACACCAACACCACCACCAACAACATCAACACCACCACCACCAACAACATCAACAACAACACCAACAACCACCACCACCAGCAACAACACTACCACCACCAACAACAACACCAACAATGACAACACCAGCAACCAGCATACCATACTGTACTACACCAAGCCACACCACTATAGGTGGGCAAAGATAGTGGGTTGATGGTTGTGGGATCAGGGGTGTATGGGCTGGGTTGTGTAAACCCCAAAAAATCTACATGAATAAATTAAGTGTAATTTATTGATTTCCTAACTTGGATTAAGAAACTTTTGTTCATGTGTGTTTGTTGGAGGCGTCATAAACTCCTGAATCACTCCCCAGTTTAAATGAAGCCCAGTTACAATGTGCTTAATAATTCTAACTTTTCGAATAGTCGAGCTTGCAGTCGTTTCCGACTGGCTCTTGTTCAATAAAGCAGTTTATTTGCTTTATGACGTAACCCATCAGTATCTTCACTCTGCCAGTGCTTATTTACGCTAAAACAGTAATATCTGCCTTTCTGAGAATCTGTTAAAATATACTTACATATAAAAGCACTTGTTAGTTATGAGAAATTTAAAAATAAGTACGAGTCCTTTCTAAATATAGTAACAACCAAAATGTCACAAGACATGACCGAAGGAACGTTTTCCCGCTGCGCGCCCCATTTGTGTGTGATTCTTTTATGAATTATTATCAGTTTCTTTCTGTTAAAAATGTATTTATTGAACATGCATACATTTCTCAGTAATTTCTACAATAATCGCCTCTTGGTTAGATGTGATCTATTAAATCTAAAAGAAAATAGTGTAGATCCTGGTCTGATGGCATTTTTCAACGTATATGCTATTAAAATTGTGAAAACATATACATGTACAGAAAAAGAATTCAGAAGACATTTACTCAGTGTTTACCATTTGTAAATATTTAGTATCATACTATGTATGAATAAAATATATAGTTTTCGTTGTAAAATACTGTTATATACGGGGTTTTCTTAGATAGATGTATAAAATTAGTATAGTATTTCAAAACATTCCCTAGCAGCAAGTATACCATTGGTATAGAATTAGAGTATAGCATAAGTATTTGTATAGATTTGGAGCATATCATTGACCAGTATATGTGAAGAAAAATGTTTTTACCAATAAAATCAGTTCTCAATTATCACCGTTGTATTCACTGTTTACCATTATTATTGCATTTAATAAATGTTTAGAATGTATTTAAAGAATATTAGTTGAAGGGATAAATATTGTTATATACGTTTTTAGCTCACCTTTCACATAGTGACAGGGTGAACTTTTGTGAGGGGGGGTTCGTCCGTCGTCCGTCCGTCCACAATTGTTGTCCACACTCTAGCGGACGGAATTTTGGTCCAATCTTCTTCAAACTTGGTCAGAATGTTTATCTCAATGATATCTAGGTCAAATTTGAAACTGGGTCATGTGACCTTGAAATCTAGGTCACTGGATCAAATTGAAGAAAAAGCTTGTCGGCACTCTAGCAGTCGTAATTATGGTGCGATCTTCTTTAAACTTGGTCAGAATGTTTATCTCAAAAATATCTAGGTCAAGATTGAAACTGGGTCATGTGACCTCAAAATCTAGGTCACTGGGTCATACCTGCGGGCGTCATCTTTCAGCCAGTTCAGAACTTGTATGTCCAGCTGGAATTGCGAACGATGTTTGTGCTCTTCATGCGGTTAGTGGTAGGGTTTCTGAATTTTTGCAGTTGCTGTTTGTTCCTGTATCTGTCTTTGTTTACCCATGTAGCCATACTTAACCATTTCTACAATTAGTTTAGTTACTATGTACTAGTACTTTTCATTTGCTTTCTTCTGATACCTGTTTTTGGCTTTGTTCAGCTAAATTTGTAATTGCTTGATAAAATATTCTTAATTTTTCTATGCATCTTAGATTACTGCCGTATTTTGTACTTGTATTTTGTTTCTTATGTGCTTTTGTGTCACTGTGTGTTATTAATATTTTGTACGTCTATAAATGCTTTTATGTGCTGATAATATGTTCCTGTGCACCGTAAGGTGCTATGTGGTGCTATTGTTTTATATGTCTTCTGAATGCTTTTATGTGCTAATAATCCTTTTTATTACAGTTACTTTGATGTAAGTCGGTTTTAAAAGCTCCTTAGAGCTTATGTTATATTGTTATGTGCACCGACTTTTGTTAATAAAATTGACTTGACTTGACTTGAACATGGAATAGTATTAATCTGAAAATACCGCATTGAAGGTTCCATGTCCACTGCCATATGCACAACAATCTTTGGGATGGTCAAAACTGTATGGTTTACTGGTGTAAATATTGAGTTGTGCTCAACCCGGGGCTAGGTGGCATGGGCAGTAATATGCATTTCCATTAATGCCCATGAACAGGCCCAATCAAACCGAGCCTGCAATATTTTCATATTTGGCGGGTTAGATGGCTTTCAGAGTTCCCTTTTAATCTATTTCGAAACTGATTTAATTTATTTTATATTAATCTTAACAAATTAATAAGCTTGCTTTGTTTTTAGCTGCATTTTAGCTTGAACTTGCTTGTCATAACATGATTATTTATCAGTAAACTCGTTTTTTATTTCAGAAAAAAAGAAGATCTTAAAACAGTGAAAAAGTCAGTTCGAGTCATAAGAAAAGAAGAAATTACAATTTTGTTTGTCAAGTATGAGATACTGTATTTATAGGTACTTACATGTACTAGATAGAAAAGTGACCACATACTTTTTTGAAACAGACCTAACATTATAAAGACAAGCAAGTTTGTGAAATAAGAATGTTAAGCGGCATCATGGAGAAACATCAAATGAAAAACAAACTAGAACGGGTCACATTATGTTAGTTTGGAGGTTGGGTATCAAAACTTGTATGTTCATAGGTTATACTGGTTAATTGGACGATGACACAACCAGCTGTCACAGGTTGTAGGGTAATTCTACCGGTTGTCACAGCTAATAATTTGGAAATAATGGGTACTAATATACAGAATAATAAAAAAGTTGAAAATAGAGAACATATTGGGGAGACATGTCAAAATGCAAATAAGTCAGCAAACGATGCAGTTCACCACGAAAATTCTTTACTTATTGATTGCATAAAAGCTGAATGTATTAAAGAAGAAGAGGAATCTATTAAAGAAGAAATTGTAGAATGTCATATCAAAGACGAAACAGCAACTGACATTTGTAGGGTAATATTACCGGTTGTCACAGCTAATAATTTGGAAATAATTGGTACTAATCTTCAGAATAATGAAGTTGAAAATAGAGAACATATTGGGAGTTCAATAAACTGTACTAGAACAATAGCAAAACATGTTTCTCCCAGTGACTACAAAAGGAAAATTTGACATTCATGTTTGCATTGTATACAACTATTGTTCTAGTAAAGTTTATTGAACTAAATTCTAAGACATTGTTAACCTTGATATAGACAACCTTCCTGTGACTGTAGTTTAATACTATGGTGGATAATTTGGAAGTTTGGACTCCCGGCAATAAGGCTACACTCAGTGAGAGAAATTAAATAAACACAAACAACCACATTCTGAAGTAAATCCTGTATTTACATTCAGAAAGAAACATGTGCCCAATGTTATAAAACTGAGCATGGAAACCAGTCTCAAATCTCAAGCATCCGATTGGCTGAAATGGCGACTGGTCGCCATTTCAGCCAATCAGATGCTTGAGATTTGAGACTGGTTTCCAATCTCAGCTTTATAACCTTCAGGCATGAACTTTAAGCAATTTGGCTGTGTCAGAAGGCTGTGTTGTCTGATTTCGTGTCCGGCCAAAATCTTTTGTCATTAAGAGGTCTGTGCCCAATGTTATTAAACTGATCGAGCATGGAAATCAGTCTCAAATCTCAAGCATCTGATTGGCTGAAATGGCGACGGGTCGCCATTTCAGCCAATCAGATGCTTGAGATTTGAGACTGGTTTCCAATCTCAGCTTTATAACCTTCAACCCTGTAATTGTGTATGTGGCTGCAGTTCACCGTTTTATTTTCTCTTTCACGTTTGAATTTAAAAATACTTTGTATATATAAACATACTAAATGATCACTAAAATATCGGTAAAAGACACCTGTTCCTGGCGTATATACATTAGAAATGTATCAAGCATGAAACATTGCGACACATTTTTATATGGCTCACTCCAGTATTTGTTGGAGGTAGCAATGGATATCAATAGGTATCACGATAATCACTTGAAATTGTTAACGAATTTTCAGCCAATCTCCTGTGCAGAGTTGTCGTTCCTTACACTCCACATCTCTGCGATAGGCTCAATGTTAAGATTTTTGACCAAACTAAGAAAGTTCGTTGTAAACAGTCATCATTATGAATTTGAAAGCTTGAGGTTAAACAAATGACTGAAATCTTCAATATCTTTCATTAAAACGGAAGAAACCCAATCTATTTTAAATGTAATTGGTGAACTATTTATTTGAGTTAAAATAAAAGTAGTTGAAAGAAGTTTTAGCCTATGACAGAGGTGAATGTAATGGGTCGATAGTGTAAGAGAGTGATTTTCAGCATTAAGTGTATTAGTGGTGTGACCGATTTTTCTTGTGGCTTAGTCCATTTTGTGGTGAAGGGTGAGGCAGGACAAGTTCTTCCATGTTCATATATTGATATGAAACGTTTAAACTTGTTTACTTTATCCCGCTCGTCGTGCTGTCGCTGATTTGACGTCGGGGGCTCTCGGTAAGGTCATCACGTATTCCTCCTTTTACTAAACAGTGTGCTTTTGCAAAGAACATTGTCGAGTCGATGGGGGTGTTAATCTACAAAGACAACTTCACAGTGTACACTCGAAAGTCCGACCCTACTTCCGAAAGCGCTGACTATACACATAGCCATCACGAAGGAGCTGGTTAAAAAGCGGGTAAGAAATTGAATAAAGAGTAATTATTTAATTCTTTTACTTTAAATACTTAGACTAGCAAGAAATAGAGTGCGTCGAGTTATAAAATGAACGTGATACAACGTTAACTTCGAAAAAATACGATCGATCACCAAAATTTACACAAAAAAATGTTAATCGTGTCACTTCAAACGTCCATTTCAAAGCTTTATTTACATTGTTTGGCCGAAATTCGTTTTACTATTTGAAGTGTATTCATTACTATATCACTTCATGTAGTTAAATCTTGTCCCAACCCGCTTGTTTTCGAAAAACTCGAATTTTCACTTCGTGATGGCTATGTGTATAGTCAGCGCTATCGGAAGTAGGGTCGGACTTTCGAGTGTACACTGTGAACTTGTATCTTATTTATATGTCGGGGCAAGTGTAAGTCTGGTGCACCCTAGAACCTGATTTAAACCCACAGTGGTAAATTGTTAGGCTACTGATTTTTTCAAGGCAGTAAACCATTTCTTACTAAAATTCATATACCAGTATTGTTTGTGACATCTATTGTGAAACTGATCAATGTACGTTCAACCAAAGTTCTAATAGTATATGTTTACAATGTATGCTAGTTTCTTTTCTTCCCTACGTCAAGAGAGGATGTGAAAAGAGATGTTTTGTCTTGAAAACAATTACCTAATGTCTTTTTAATCTTTATTGATTGTTTTCTTAAATGAATCCAATACCATTTACTTATACCGGAGGGTCAAAATTAGAACAGTTTTAATTGAAAGGGAGGTAATTTTAAAATTGGATAATTTGAAGGGGACTTATTTACACAAATGTGCTATTGATAAATAAAGTTTTATGTTTTCGTGATAATCAGGGATCTATTAAAACAAAACAAGAAATTTAGAGCAAATTTCTGTTTGCTTGACCTTTTAATACAAGAAATGCATTTTAGCAAAATTAAGGATAACTCTCGTCAAACTCTTCCAAAGTCAAATATTACAAGATTAAGGATTACGTTGAAGACTGTTGTTGGCATATGATCATTAATAAAGGGAGAATTCAATGTTTTTCTAATAAAAAATACGGACAAATAGTGACCAATTTGAACTTTGGGTGAGTGTATACTAAGTATTCGTGCACTCTTCTCCTTTCTACTTTTTGGTTGTGTGGCGGCTTTGTCAAATGGTTGTTCCCATTCCTTATATGAATATTTCACTTTTTTTCTTTAAACTAAATCGGACATTATCATACAGTTATGAAATGGCATTGATTTGCTAAAGCTGCTGTCAAACAGATTCCAAATTGGGACACTAAATATCAGTAAAATAATTAGTTACCGATGTCCTGTAATGATGATTACGTGTATTGAAGTTATCCGCGCATCCATTTGATGGACTTTCCGGCTAGCTCAATCGGTAGCCCAATCGGATGCATGGCTAGGTGCTGTCGCCTTATGTTGTCTATTCACAGTGTGGGCTATATCCCTTTTCTTACATATTTCCCCATAAATTGAGTTACCGTGAATTAATATTACAATGTTATTAATCAAGTGAATTCATATTGGACTTGTTACTGGGCCGAGGGTATTCATATTTGCCCGAGACCGAAGGTCGAGGGCTAATGTGACCGCCCGAGGCCCAATAACTTGGCCGATGTGAATTCACTTGATTAATGACAATTTTATTAGTTAACAGACTAAAACCATCAAACTCATATGAAGACTAAACTACGGGAAATGCTGGGCCAATGTGAGAATTGCTGGGCCAATATGAGATAGCTAATTAATAATATGGAATAATTGTTTCTCATTTTCATATCAACACTAACACCGATAGTTATTTTAATCAATTCACAGTAAAGTGATCTGTTTAAAACTTTCAGTTTCTATTCCCAATTGTACGTTTACGAATAAATCTTTCTATTTCCTGCGTGATCCAAGCAGGGAAAATTCAGATCCTATTTTTGACTGGTATATATTTGGATATCCCTGTATTAATAGATGATTTAAATTCTTCGCATAATTTTTCAACATTTAAGTTTTGGATTGGCATAATTTAAAAATCTTATCTTTTTCAGAGTCTATGAATTTACGAAATTCAGTCCAATTTGCTTTCCTTTAAAGAATAATATTTCTGGGAAGCTGTTTTATTAGTTTAGGTTTAAGGTTAGCAATAACTTTGAATATGTTGTGGTCTGAAATGCCTGGATAGGGTGTTACCGAATCTATGAGTGTATGATTTGAATGGAGGAATAAGTCAATGATGTTTTCTTTTCTTGTATTCTTAGTAACCATTTGAGACAGGTTGTAATCTGTTAGTTAAGAAAGTATTTATATGTGGTAGGACTGTCACAACGTTGTTTGATATTTCCAACGGTTTAGACGGTTTTAAGCTGCAACGATTTCTGTAAAAAGTTACGTCTCATTTAAATACTATTTCCTATCCCCCTGACAGGTTTACGGAAGTACCGACTGTGAAGATCGTTTGCCAACTGTGTTTTTGTGTGTCGTTGTCGTGTATTTGCATGTCTCTGCATGTTTTTACATATCTTGACATATTTTTGTGTTGTCTCCGCGTTTCGTATCAATACTGAACGAGGGGCTTAAGAAATGTATTATACAAACTCCAACTACCATATCCGGACTGAAACAATAATAGAATGTCCGCCAAATAAATCAAACTGGAAAAAACGTGAAAAAAGCTATCAAAAATTACTGGCAAAACCAGTGGAAGGACGACAATGTATCGAAGAGCTCACTTAAGTATATATTAACATACAAGAGGATGCTGCTAACAACACCCACAACATTTGGTGTTCAGTTGGTTCCAATCCACATTAAGTTAGAAAAACAGAAAAAAATCAGGTTATCAAAAGTACATATATCCTTCAAACAAATAGAGAATAGTTTTACCTCGGGAAATGAATTATCAGCAACGTGTCCATTCTGCAACAAAGGAGATGAAACAGTTACGCACTTCATGCTCCAGTCTAATCTGTTAAAACAACAAGGGAAATATCATTGGGAAAATTCATAATATTATTGAGCAAAGGAAATTACGCACTTTAAAACTGATAAAGGATCAGGGGCTATTAAACCAGCTTATACTGGACTGCACTGATTCAGAGGTTGTCTCCCTTGTACAGCCAACATTCAGTGACCTGAACGATATTGAACAGGGCCCAAGTACATAAAACTGAGATTGGCGACCAGACTCAAATCTCAAGCATCTGATTGGCTGAAATGGCGACTGGTCGCCATTTCAGCCAATCAGATGCTTGAGATTTGAATCTGGTCTCCAATCTCAGTTTTATGATCTTGGGCCCAGAACCTTGTATACAACCAGTGCCCAAGATCATAAAACTAAAGCTGGAGACCAGACTCAAATCTCAGTTTTATTGTCTTAGGCCAAAAACCTTGTATACAACCAGCACTTAACAGGGGCCTAGCCAGCTTTTTTCTAGTTGTAGGCCCATACAAGGTGCTCCCTTGGAAAGGGGTTCTTAGGGGCTTCAAAACAAACGAATGCAACCGGCTACCATCTCCACCCCTCCTGTTTTATTGTATTTTGGATTTTAGAAATGTCAATTTCTTGTCAAACTTGTAGGCCCGGGCCTACAGGGCCTTATAGTAGCTACGCCACTGCTGAAAGAGAAGCACCATGGTAAAAGAAATGGCCCTTGAAGGTAGACAACAGTAGGTTCTGTGTATATATTGTAGTAGCGTCCTTTACAGGTAGCCTCGGTAGCTCAATTGGTAGAGCGACGGCACGGTAAGCCGGAGGTCCGAGGTTCGAATCCTGGTCGAGGCCTACACATTTTCTCCCTCCTGTTTCATTTGGTGGCCAGTCGGAATCGATTTACCCTTGGAGCTCTACTGGGCGAAGCACTGGCTGGGGTAGTCGATATGAACCTGCGTTGTAGAGACATTTGCCGATATAGTGGCTTGTCTCATTTAGAAGGGAGGAATGTAGTAGCGTCCTTTACAGGTAGCCTCGGTAGCTCAATTGGTAGAGCGACGGCACGGTAAGCCGGAGGTCCGAGGTTCGAATCCTGGTCGAGGCCTACACATTTTCTCCCTCCTGTTTCAATATATTAAATAATCCAATACAATACAATACAGTTTACACGGTATTAACTTGATACAATCTTGAGGTCATGAACTTTTAACTCAGTATGTGATGTAAATAGAAGTGTTCCGGATATTAAACATGTGTATTACCTTTGTGTAAATCGCTACATGTACTTTCACAGGTTTAAGCGTCAAGGTTTATAACGTTACGGATAATAGTGCTTAATTGACTTATTTTTTTAACTTGAATAAAAGTTTACAAAATAATTAAATTGTGAATGGACTAGTTTTATTCGCTGCAAAAATCAACAAGTGATATTCTCAACCGAGGAGTGAGTCTACGAACATATGGGTCGTCACCAGTGTCAAGTCAAGTATGGTACATTGACTCTTACTCAGTAAACTACTGAAGTAGGGACATGTGCAGTAAAACAATCCATATGGTACCCTGTTAAAAGGACGGTTTAGACAGTTTTTAGCACAAACGATTTGTGTAAAAAGTTATCTCCCTTTTATATAATGTTTCGCATGGGGAAAAACTAGGAAGTAGCGATTTTTTGGCAAACACAAGAACAATATGGTATTCTGGGGAATAAACAGAATGCGTTCCAGTTAAGTGAGTATCAAGCATTTGACACGCACTCATTTGACACAGTAAGCATGCTACTAAATCTAATATTTTAACCCAGCTTGAACTCAACATATCAACTTCTTGCTACACATTTGTGATATTAGATATCTGCCATAGACCTCTAGTAGTTTGATTTAATTTCTGATAACAAATCAACAAAACATATTAAGCAGAAAAGAGGGAAGTAGTAATTTATTCTTACCTCTTTTGACAATCTTAAAAATAAACCAACAAAACACATTTTAGGTAACTTGGTTTAATTACTAAATTAGTGAGGTAAAGGTTTCATTATGTATAGGTTTTGCCTTCTGATACAATGAAAATATAAGCATTTTTATATTCGTCGAATCAAATTCAATATTCACTAATTTGAAAACAATAATATAAACTATTGAATAAATCGATGATTGATGTCATCGTTGAAATAAATTTAATATCGATTTAAATTATTACCTTTTAACTGATAATATTAATAATTAGCAGTCAATATTATAAAATTTCGGTGTTTTCTTAGAAAAAGGGCATTGCCATTTTGGAAGCTCTGCCTGAGGTTGTTTTGTTAAACAGCTTTTGATTGGTGCTTTCATTTTAAGTCCTGCAAAGCATACAAGCAGTTACCTAGATTGATTGTATGCAGGTCAGAGATATGGCCCATTTGAACCAGGATGGTTCAATTGTACCATGCTGGTTCAAATGGACCAGTTTTCAACATGTACACATATGCCAAATGAACCATATGTTGTCTCTAACACAAGATTTTTATTTTTACATGCCGAATAGTTTCATTCGACGACGACAATTGTAAGCACACATTTATACTTTCACATGTATCTACTTAATTTAGCATACCTTATTTCATTGATATTGGAATGGGAAATGATGCGAACTGCCTTCAGAAATCGTTGCGCATTATGGACATATTCTAAAAATGTTATTTATGAAGAAAAATGTGCAAATTAACAAACTAAAAATTTATGTTGCATCTTTGTCAGCCATTTGCAAATCCGGAGAGAGATTACATACGATAAAAACGGAGGAATTCCTAATTTTATTTTTAACATTAGTTTCGTATGAACTTATTACGAAACTAACAATATAAAGCTACTATTTCATGTATGGTGTCCAATATTTGCCATAATATTATCAATACCTATTTAGGTTTTTATTTTGTGTATCGGACGTTTCAAAGAACGATATTAGCTTTTTGTTACAAATTCCATTGTTATGGAAATATTTTTATTTTAAGTTAGAAAAGTAGCAGTAATAAATTTGCAGTTTAGCATGACAATACAGTACACCACACTGCCTTATAAGTTGTACGAGTTTTTTCCCTTTGAGAAAGGAGAGTTAACTCCCTTGTAAAATCAGCATCCCTGGCTGCTTTTCTACATACGGGTAACATAAGCATGGTTGACAACAACTGAAACAGATTACAAAGAAATTAAATTGTAAAATAAAAAGGTTTTTTACCTTTTTTACAATCCCGATTTGTCCTCAATACTGTAAGTTTGATTTCCTAACAAACCACTGCTTGGATTTTCATAGGTATGCGCATGAATTGAATAAAACGTCTCTTATATAGCCAACATATTCGTGAAGGTCGTGCTACAATGAATTTTTATATACCAAAAACTGGTTTTCGAACGTTTTATTTCACATAATTGTGTAAGTGTAAACTTTATATTTCATTTTTTTATAACACACCTGGTTCATTTGGCATATGTGTACATGTTGAAAACTGGTCCATTTGAACCAGCATGGTACAATTGAACCATCCTGGTTCAAATGGGCCATATCTCTGACCTGGTATGTATCCTCATCTATGGGCGGGGGGGAGGGGGGGTGACAGGCAAGTAGCGGTAGCATTCTCCACCCCAACCCACATACACACACACACATGCCTACACACCTTCCTAAAAAATTTAAAGTCATCTCTGAAGAAATGCATTTTTCAGATGAAAAATAGGCAGCTTAAAGCCTCCATTTTGTCTTTTAAAACTATTATAAATTCAATTTATAATTTATTTTAATCTTTCTCTATAACTTAAAATTTCGAATTCAGTTAGGTATTAGCTTGCAACCAAAATATTAAACATGATGCAAGGGGACTGATAATTTCGTTGAGAACTAGCATGGGAAAGTATAATTGTCAGACTGAACATTGTTCATTGTAAATCATGCCTTCAGGTTGCTTTGCCTATAGCCACACCTTTTGTTATTGTTTCAACATTTGCAAGGGCAATTAACCCACAGCAACAAAAATATTTGATTGACAGCAAAACCTAATTTAATAGTAAATTACAGTGTCTTTTGATTGGAGTGGCAGTTCTAACAGTCGTCACATGACGAAAAAATGTTGTTGGCTTATTATGAAGTGCTGCAGTGCAACAGGTGTTTCAGAAGTTGCTTGTTGGGTCAAAATCTTATTGAAATCAAAATTTGTAGTAATTATCTTTCTTTGTGAAATGCTGAAGTTGGCAGGCAGGCATCAACTTTTTGTGTGTGCTCAATAACTTTTTTGCTTTGGACTTTGATGCAAAAATTAGTGTGTTAGTAGCTTATATTAAGGGAAAGCCTATTGCCTCCAAACTTGGTATATGGGTAGCTTATATCAAATGGCAGCTTGGGATTGCTACCAAGGTGTAAGACCTGTAAATAGACTTCCCTATATAAACTATAGTAAACATGACATGTTTCAAAAGGCTGGCAATCATAGCTGGTACCATTTTAATAAGGGCTAACTTACATGCTTTTAAAGCTAATTGTTTCTACTGTCCATTTCCAGCAAGAAAAGTAGGGGTCATGTATCAATTAACAGAGATTTGACACCTTGAAACCGGTGGTCTGTTTTTTTCACTTCTGTGTGAACTTCAAAACTGTTTTACATATGCCGTCCTAAAACCAGGGCCTTTATTCATATACTGCATTTCCAAACCTAAATTTGCTATCAGTGTGTCAGTAAAAGCATCTCATTTACTTAACATGTTACTTTCAGGCCATACTAGCCATTTAATGCCCCCAAAAGGCAAAAAAATTGGGACTACTTAGTGTCAGCCATTGTCCTACTAGCCCGAGTAGGAACATCCGCTGGACTATTTACAAGTAATTAGCCTATAGGAAAACTTGTGTTTTTCAATATCTTATATTTTCTGTTTTTATTCAATAATATGATGTTTGCAATATATCTACCAAGTTTCAGCTTTCAGTTAGCAAAAATGAACTCAATATGAGGAATTTTCCAACACCACCTATTCTGGTACGCGTTTGCGGCCAATCGGCTAAACCTTAGAATTCATTTCTTGCTAATAAAAATTGAAAAATATCAAATTTCTCAAAAACATGGTTATGAATAATAGTAAAACATCTCAACTAATAAAAGCAACTCACTTTTTGACCTGACACATGCAAAATGGGCCACACAGGGTATCAATTGTGGCATTTTTTAGGCAAAAACAGTTAAAAATGACCCCAAACCTAATTAAAACCTAAGTTTGCCTCCTGTAACACAGTTATACTGATTTTTGACTTTCAAATTTGCTTAAAATTGGTCAGCACACATTTTTAGTGGAAAATAACATTGCAGACAATATAAATATTCAAATGCTGCCCTCCACTTGTACTTCTTATAGGTGTAAGACCTGTAAATAGACTTCCCTATATAAACTATAGTAAACATGACATGTTTCAAAAGGCTGGCAATCATAGCTGGTACCATTTTAATAAGGGCTAACTTACATGCTTTTAAAGCTAATTGTTTCTACTGTCCATTTCCAGCAAGAAAAGTAGGGGTCATGTATCAATTAACAGAGATTTGACACCTTGAAACCGGTGGTCTGTTTTTTTCACTTCTGTGTGAACTTCAAAACTGTTTTACATATGCTGTCCTAAAACCAGGGCCTTTATTCATATACTGCATTTCCAAACCTAAATTTGCTATCAGTGTGTCAGTAAAAGCATCTCATTTACTTAACATGTTACTTTCAGGCCATACTAGCCATTTAATGCCCCCAAAAGGCAAAAAATTGGGACTATTTAGTGTCAGCCATTGTCTGACTAGCCCGAGTAGGAACATCCGCTGGACTATTTACAAGTAATTAGCCTACCAAGGTATCTCTGATCAAGGTCAAGATCACTGTTGCTAAATATAGAAATTCAGTTCTCACTCAATAACTTAAGTTTGCTTTGACCTACATGTATTGACACCAATCTTGGTACATTTTTGTATGTGATTAGCTTTTATCAAGGTACAACTTGGGATTGCTAGTTTCTTGATTTTGACTTGATCTATTCACCCCAAACTTATTTTGTGGGTAGTTTTATATCAGGATGCTATTCAGACCCTTTTCTTTGTGATCAAGGTCACTGTAACTAAAAATAGAAATTCAGTTTTCCTATAATAACTTGAGTTTGCCATATTGACACAGAACTTTGTTTGTGGTAAGCTTATATCAAGATTCAACTCGACATTGCTACCCAATTGTCTGTGATCAAGGTCAAGGTCACTGTTGCTTAAAATAGCGATTCCGTTTCTGCATAATAACTATTGTCACCAATCTTGGTGTTTATATAGCTTACTGTATAGCGCTTAATATTGGCGGTGTCAAATTTTGGTGTATTTCAGTGTTTTATATTGGCGGGGTCAAATATTGGCGCTAACAAGCCAGACCGCCAAAATAAAACCCGTGATGAAAAATGTCGGAAGTTAGACAATGAAAGAGAAAAGTAAGATCGCTGTTATTCTAGTGTTAAATTTTACATGTGAAAACATTATCGCAGCTACCTAATACAGTACTTAATTGCTTTGTTTGATATTCCAATTATATTCCTTTTGATGACGCATTATATGTTAACCTACTCGTTCGATTTAATATTATTGAATTATTTTGAAGCACGTTTCTATGAGATATTGAAAAACCTTGATTTTGTTTACTACATGTACAAAAGCTATAACTCTATAATGCCTTTTTCAAGTTCAAAACAAGTGCCGCTGAAAGAAATGGACGACACACACCAAATAATGCTCTTTCTGGCTAAGTCTACAAAAATAAATAACACATTCATGTACTCTTGTTTCGTGTTGGTTAAGTTTTTATTCAGGTTTCAAAGAATATTCATTATTAAGAAACATTCAACAATCTTTCTTCTTCCAGGGAGGAAACTGCGACAGAGTATCATAGTTATCTACCCTCCTGTTATTAAATCGGCGGTGTTTTAAATTGACGGGGATTTTTATTGGCAGTGTTTTATATTGGCGCAACTAACCCTGACCGCCAATATCGCCAAAATTAAACCCCCGCCAATATTAGTACTTATACAGTATATGATGATGCAACTCTGCATTCTACTCAGGTCCCAAGGTTATAAAACTGTGCATGGAAACCAGTCTCAAATCTCAAGCATCTGATTCAGATGCTTGAGATTTGAGACTGGTTTCCAATCTGAGCTTTATAACCTTCAACCCTGATGTCTTTACTCAGTTGTTGAAATCCTGGTTTTGTCGTATTGCAGCGCTTCTTTTTTTGTTAGGTTTTGAGTATGTACAATGTGTACAAAGCTTCATTTTTTTTTCAGAAAACTTTTGTCCTATTATGTTTATTAATTGGGAAACCTGTTTGTCATAATAATAGAATTATGATGATATATTGGGAAACTTTTTGTTATGATTATTTATCAGTAAACGTATTTATCTTATTAAGATAATAATTCAGTCTTTTTTATTCCAGAAAAAAAGATCTTAAACAGTGAATGAGACAGTTCGAATAGGTGACACAGACCTTACGTTGTAAAGACAAGAAAGTTTGTGGAATAAGAAAGTTAAGCAGCATCTTGGAGAAACATCAAAAGAATTACAAATTAAAATGGGTGGCATCTGTTTGGACAATATGGAGACTGGTCATCAAAACTTGTATGTAATATGGTTGAAATGGCTATCATCAGTCATACATTATAATTTGGACAATATGGGTCCATGTTTAGTGTTATAATTTGGTCAGTGATGCTAGCAGTTGTCACAGGTCAATTGTAGAGTATGGCTACCTGTTGTCACAGCTAAATATTTGGACGATGTGGGTACTATTAACATTCAGAATAATAAAGTTAAAATTAGAGAACATATTGGCGAGACATGTCACAATGCAAATATAGCAGCAATCAATGCAGTACACCAAGAACATGTTTTACTTAGTGATTGCATAAAACGCGGAAGAAGAGCAGATTGTAGAATGGCATATCAAACCTTACATAGAAACTCACATTGGAAATATATTCTTTGAAGATGAAGTTTAACAACAAACTGATAATTAAAACTGAACTATGTAATCAAGCAACAATAGAGTTAAAAAATCTCAAAAAAATGAATGCAGAAACAAAGCAAGGAAATTATACCCCCGAGTCAAAGATTATTGTGAATGTGATCGTGAATGAAAATCGTATTGACCATAAAATTAAAGAACCATCCATTTCTACAGGTCAAAGGTCAGAACAAGGAAAACCAGAACAGATTAAAAATACAGGTAAATATGTATGTGATCACTGCTCCATGCAATTTGTGTATAAAGAGGAAGTTTTTTATCACATCAGACGGCATTTCATTTATAAACCGTATGTTTGCCAAGTGTGTAAAAAATGCTTTTTGAAACAGGATAAGTTCAGATGGCATATAAAGAAATGTCATCAGTGTCCTCAATGCAATGGATGTTTTTTATCAGAAGAGGAGGTTCAGTTGCATATAACAAAGATGCATTCACAGAAAAGCTCGAGATGCATACCATGTGACAAAGTATTTTCACAGACAGAATTACTGCAGCATAAAGCTTTACATAAAAGATGCAATCAGTGTCCTACGTGCAATGGATGTTTTTTATCAGAAAAAGGGGTTCAGATGCACTTAGCCAAGATGCATTCACTGGAAACCACAAGAAGCTTACCATGTGACAAAGTATTTTCAAACAGTATCATGATCCAGAATGGAAATCATATTGACCAGAAAATTGAAGAAGCAACTACTGGTCAAAGTTCAAAACAAGGAACACATGAACAGATTAAAGATACAAGTAAATATGTATGCGACCACTGTTCAAAGCACTTTGAGTATAAAAGGGAAGTTACTGAACACATCACAAGTCATTTCAATTATAAACCCTATGTTTGCCAAGTGTGTAAAAAGGGCTTTTTGAGACACCATAAGTTCAGATTGCATATTAAGATATGTCATTTGTGTCCCGAGTGCAACGGATGTTTTTTATCAGAAAAGGAGGTTCAGTTGCATATAACAAAGATGCATTCACAGAAAAGCACGAGATGCATACCATGTGGCAAACTATTTTCACTGACTGAATACAAGCAGCATAAAGCTTTGCACAAAGCTCAACACAATACTTGTTCTGTTTGCAATAGGTATTTTCCGGACAAGTTCAAATTACATAGACACGAAAAAGTCCACAAGCGTGATTTCAAATTTTCATGTAAAATATGCAAGAAACCATTTAGGAATCTTAGATCACTAAATACCCATATGTTTAATTGTCACATGCCATGTGATCAAAAAACAGAACAAAATAAGTGTTATGAGTGTGGCAAATCGTTTGAAAAATATATGAGTTTGTATCAACATTTAAAAATACATTACGAAAAGCAGTTTATATGTGACAAATGTGGTGAGAAATTTACGCATCAACATCAGTTAAACAATCACATGACATCGCATAGTGAAGTCAGGAATCACGTGTGTGATACCTGTGGAGCAAAATTTAAAATGCCTCATCATTTGAGAAATCATCAAAAAACCCATATATAATAATATCAGGGTGATAAGGTCTGGTGTAGCAGTTAGCAAAATCCTTGCTTACTCAGGGCTTTTTCAGGGGTAATTGGGAAAAAGACCCCTGCTCAAATCGGGAATTTTTTACACTGGTTATACATAGGTTGCATATATAGATTCAAGGAATGTAGGTTTCGCAGATCACTGATCAAAAGTAAACAAACTAATTTTGTTATTTGAAAAGTCTCTTGATTAAATGGATTTTCTTTTTTTGTTTCTATTTTATAGGAAAAAAAGTTATTTTCATTGAAATGGGAATATTTTTCTTGAAATTGGGAAATATGGTCCTTATTTTTGACATTGGGAATGGGGCCCATTATCGGCCCCGTTAGACTAACTGAAAACGCCATGTTGCGATACTTCATTTAAAAAAATAGATTAAGAATTTGAGCACACAATTTTTTTCAATAAAGTGGTGCATTTTCTGTATGACATACCAAAATAGTAACACATAAGTATCTTAACTCTGCTAGTGGTTACTTACCCCAAAACAGTAATAACTGCCTTTCTGAGATATTGTTAAAAGATATTTTAAATGTTGTAAATAACCTTTATATACTTGCATGTAAATGCATATCTGCATTTAAACAGATTAAGAATTTCAATATGCATTTCTCAGGAAAGCGGTGCATTTAAATTTCTAAATTGATCAGGCATAAATGTCTTAGTACAGCAGTGCATTTGCTGTATGACACACCCATAAAGGAACTCGGTGTATCTTCGGGTTTTTGCATTTGTGTGTGATTCTATTATCTATAGATGAATTATTTTCACAGTTTCTTTCTGTTATTAATGTATTAATTGAACATGCATACATTTCTCAGTAATTTCTACAATAATCGCCTCTTGGTCAGATGTGATCTATGGAATCTAAAGCAAATAGTGTAGATCCTGGTCTGATGGCCTTCTTCAACGGATATGCTATTAAAATTGTGAAAACATTTACTGAAAAAGAATTCAGAAGACATTTACTCAGTGTTTACCATATGTAAATGTTAAGTATTTATGTAAAAAATACGTAGTTTTAGTTGTAAAATACTGTTATATAGATCTATGGGTTTTTCTTAGTTTGATAGATGCATAAAATAAGAAAACATTCCTTAGCAGCAAGTATACCATTAGTATAGAATTAGAGTATAGCATAAGTTTTTGTATAGATATGGAGCATATCATTGACCAGTATATGTGAAGAAAAATGTTTTACCAATAAAATCAGTTCTCCATTATCACCATTGTATTCACTGTTTACCATTTTTATTGGCTGAATTTAATAAATGTTTAGTATGTATTTAAAGAATATTAGTTGAAGAGATAAAATATTGTTATACATGTTTGTTTTTTTTGTTTTATAGATGTATAAAATTTGTATACTTTTTCAAAACATTCCTTGTCAGCAAGTATACCATTAGTATATAATTAGAATTAGAGTATAGCATTGGAGTATAGCATAAGTATTAGTTAAGAATTGGAGTAAATCATTGGTATAGAATTGGAGAATAGAATTATGCTAAGCTCATTTCCCTGTAAAAATCTATACTTATGATATGCTGTTTAGTATTGGTTTACCATTAGTTTAGAATTAACCATATTTTTGGACTAGGCCCTGGGTTGAAGGTTATAAAGCGTAGTTTGGAAACCAGTCTCAAATCTCAAGCATCTGATTGGCTGAAATTCAAATGGCGACCAGTCGTCATTTCAGCCAATCAGATGCTTGAAATTTGAGACTGGGTTCCATGCTGAGCTTTATAACCTTGGGCACTGATTATAAGTCTTGTCCTCCTGCAGTGTAAACTTATTATGGGTGTGGAAGAATGAAAATTATTTTTACCAATTAAACCAGTTCTCTTTTATCACCGTTATATTCAGTGTTTACCATGTGTATAGCATTTAATTCATGTTAAGTATGTATTTAAAGAATAAGTAGTGTTCTAAAATATTGTTATATATGAGGTTTTTTGTTTAATAGATTTATAAAATTAGTATATTATTTTGAAACATTCCTTAGCAGCAAGTATAGAATTAGAATTAAGCATTAGTTCATTGCATGTGAAAATCTATACCGGTACTAAATCTTGTCTTATTATATAATGTTGTATAGTATTGGTATACCATTTAAGTATAGAAATTACCATTTTTTTGCACTAAGCCTTGATAATAAGATGGTAGATGTAAAACAGTTACAAGTTCAGACAGATGTACAAAACCAGTGCACCGGTTTAAAGGTGTCATATCTCTGTCAATATATGACCGAAACTTTTTTTGCTGGAAACGGACAAACAGAAACACTTTACCTTAAAAGCAATGCAGCATAAAGTTAACCCTTTACTCCATTTACACACCTTTATGGCGTTGGCGAACAGTGTAGATTCAGATCAGTTGGCACATCCATGCCGTCTGATCAGGAGCTGCACTGTTCGCTTTTTATTTTTATGCCCCCGCCATGTAATGGCGGAAGGGCATATAATGTTCACCCTGGCTGTGTGTGGGTGTGTGTGTCAGTGTGTCAGTGTGTGTGTATGTTCGAAAATCGTGTCCGCTCTGTAACTTTGTTATTTCTTATTGGATTTTAAAATAACTTGGTATGAATGTTCACCATATCAAGACGATGTGTCGCGTACAATACCCATGCCCGTAGGTCCAAGGTCAAGGTCACTGTTACTAAAAATAGAATTTTCTTGTCCGGGCTGTAACTTCCTTATGAATAGAGGGATTTCAAAATAACTTGGCACAGATGTTCACTATGACAAGGCGATGTGTCGCGTACAACACCCATGCCTGTAGGTCCAAGGTCAATGTCACTGTTACTAAAAATAGAATTTTGTTGGAAAAATCTTGTCCGCTCTGTAACTTTGTTATTTCTTAATGGATTTTAAAATAACTTGGTATGATTGTTCACCATATCAAGACGGTGTGTCGCGTACAATACCCATGCCCGTAGGTCCAAGGTCAAGGTCACTGTTATTAAAAATAGAATATTCTAGTCCGGGCTGTAACTTCCTTATAAATAAAGGGATTTCAAAATAACTTGGCACAAATGTTGACCATGACAAGGCGGTGTGTCGCGTACAACACCCATGCCTGTAGGTACAAGGTCAAGGTCACTGTTAATAAAAATAGAATTTTGTTGGAAAAATCTTGTCCGCTCTGTAACTTTGTTATTTCTTAATGGATTTTAAAATAACTTGGTATGATTGTTCACCATATCAAGACGGTGTGTCGCTTACAATACCCATGCCCGTAGGTCCAAGGTCAAGGTCACTGTTATTAAAAATAGAATTTTCTTGTCCGGGCTGTAACTTCCTTATAAATAAAGGGATTTCAAAATAACTTGGCACAAATGTTCACCATGACAAGGCGGTGTGTCGCGTACAACACCCATGCCTGTAGGTCCAAGGTTAAGGTCACTGTTAATAAAAATAGAATTTTGTTGGAAAAATCTTGTCCGCTCTGTAACTTTGTTATTTCTTAATGGATATTAAAATAACTTGGTATAAATATTCACCATATCAAGACGGTGTGTTGCGTACAATACCCATGCCTATAGGTCCAAGGTCAAGGTCACTGTTACTAAAAATAGAATTTTCTTGTCAGGGCTGTAACTTTCTTATGAATGGTGGGATTTCAAAATAACTTGGCACAAATGTTCACCATGACAAGGCGGTGTGTCGCATACAACACCCATGCCTGTAGGTCCAAGGTCAAGGTCACTGTTTCTAAAAATAGAATTTTCTTGTCTGGGCTGTGAGTTTGTTATTACTTATTGGATTTTAAAATAACTTGGTATAAATGTTCACCATGACAAACATGCGTAGCGGGGGCATCCGTGTCCTATGGACACATTTCTAGTATTAGGTTATTTCTGAGTGTCGGTTGATCTGCACTTACACTGCTCGCATATACCTAAAAATGCGTATATATGAAGGAAATGGTTACAGTGCCTTTTCCGCGACATGATACCAATCAGAGTAAAGTAAATTAAGAAAAGTTGCATTTATTATTTGATAATATTGTCAACTGAAATCGGAATCTTCACGTTATGCACAATATACTGGGTACGTGTATTCACACTTTATATGAATTATTTTTAATGTTATATTCATTGTAGCATATTTTAATAAACTTACGAAGACTTAAATGTGTAGCTTTGTTATAAATATGAATCAAAGGAACCAGTTAAAATATTCTTTCCTTTTGATAAAAAAACATCGTATAAGATACACATTCCGTGACGTCCTTATTATCCTTGGCAGTGTGGATCGGTGCCTAAGGTGATAAAACTGAGCATAAAAACCCAGTCTCAATCTCAAGCATCTGATTGGCTGAAATGGCGTCCAATTGCCATTTCAGCCAATCAGATGCTTGAGATTTGAGACTGGTTTCCAATCTCAGCTTTATAATTTTGGCACCAGATGGTGTTGCTGGAACTGCCTTTGGGGGCAACAATATTAACTTTTCGTGGTTAATATGGCAAGGGCATTGGCAGTTATCATGTAACTACCTCAAGACTGGCTGGCGAAACTCCTTACTGGAAAACCTGCATCTGACCCGGCTGAATAGCTTTATGTTTGGAACGTTTCTGATGTTGCTTTTTAAGTTCAAAGTTAGATTATTAATTATGTAGCCCCATTACTCACTATTTCTTTGTCATTAAAAGTTTCATTCAATAATAAGGAAAAGTAAGAATACCATATGGGACGCGTCACGGCAAAACGTATCTTTGGACAGTTGACGCCAATCCTTAAGGTAGTCTAACTGTAATGATTTCCCGCGCTTTTTTATCGAATGTCGGGAATACTCGATTAACTGTCACTAACAGTCGACAATAATCGATGCCGCTTCGGTTACTATTGGCTCTGACGAGTAGCGTCGGAAGTCACCGAAAGCGAGCCGATGTTTGACGACGTCGCAAATTTATGCGCGGGAAAGCATTACAGTTAGACTACCTTAAAATGACGTAATAAAGATGAGCTGATGACATTAATCATTATGCATTTCGCGGTAAACTACCACTTTAATAACGAAATGCGTAACAAAATCACTTTTAGTAATGGGAATATAATAGGTTGTTGTAAGTTTTTGCTAAATGTAGTAACAAGTAAAATGTCACAAAATATGACTGAAGGTACCTTTTCCCATATGTACTCGTACTTAAATAAAATAGAAAGGCAATTTTTTTAAACATAAAATACTTTTCATGTTTAAAGTAGTTGCACGTTTCTAATATCTATTTTGTATTTTTATGATGTGGAATTTACCAAGAATATACATATAGAGGATATCTAGGTGTTCATTTTCTGTTCATATTTACGAGTAAACGCGTCATAATGACGTCAACAGAAAAAAAGGTGACTAAAAAGGCTAGCGCGCTTTATGGATTTGCCAGCTCTCGCGTGCACGTCCAATCTGCATGAACCGCACCAAAATAAGAATAAGAATCATTCATTAACAAGAGCGGGTTAAATTGAAGTAATGCCGCTTTAAGCTATTGGTTGGTATCGCGTGAAAATTACTGCATTTGAAACTGACCCTATTTTGTGATCAATTTTGTTTTGTTTCATCTGTTTTCTCTGTGTTGTGCATAGGCGTAGTCAATGGGGCGGCAGAGGCGGCCGCCGCCCCAATAATTTTACCATCCGCCGTTTTATTTTAATGTCGCCGCTCCAGTATTTTATGTGGCCTTTAGTTTTGGGTACACTTAAGACCTATACGCTCAATAGGCTGCGCGTGACAGGGATTAACGACTTAAGATGACCACCGGATGTAAATTGCACTTTATGACATGTACAGTGCCAGAGTATTATTAATAATGATTTTGTTAATTGTATTTATGTGTCAGTTAATAAGATAACCGGCGACATGTTACACAAGTTTTGGTGTCCGATATTAACAAGTACGTAGTATATCATATCTGTTGAAAAAACATTCCTTATCCATAATAAGATGTGATCAGATATAATGGATATTTCTAATCACCCTCAAAATTTTGAAAACCCCGAGTTGCGAGCATTTGAACCTAGTTGATTTGATGACTAGCCATGTCTTTATTGGTTTACGATGAAGTTTTTCATACGTTTTTGAAATGCTTTAAAATCTTTAACAAAAATAACTTTAAACATTCAGTAATTTCAACTGATGCAGATTCTTGCATTTTGATGATAGAAAATTTGATTTTTTTCCACTTTTGACCCCACCAGGTTCTGAGATTTGGGTCAATTTGATGCAGATGAATTTAGGAAAAGTGGTAAAAATTTTCCAGAATAAAGATAGATATTGTGTCTTTTGCATTTTAGATATAAAATAAATGTTTATTTAAACCATGAAAATTAGTTAAAATGAATTGAAGTTTATAAGTAGTAAAGTTCACGAAAAACAGAAAACCCCTGGTTTTCACACGGTATTGAAATCCCTGAATATTGTTTTAAAATATACATGAAACCCTTTAAGGTATAGCAACTGTAATGCTTTCCCGCGCTTTTTTCTCGAATGTCGGGAATACTCGGTGAACTGTCACTAACAGTCGACAATAATCGATGTTGCTTCGGCTACTATCGGCTCTGACGAGTAGCGTCGGAAGTCACCGAAAGCGAGCCGATGTTTGATGACGTCGCAATTTTTTGCGCGGGAAAGCATTACAGTTGCTCTACCTTAATATGTGCATCTCTAGTGTGTGGCGGGCGTAAAGCGTATCCCCTTACTTTCAATCAATACTGTTATCGTTTCGTTCCTCAGTATTTTACATGCAACATTGTTAAGCTGGTGGGTGAGTTGGAGTTATTTCGCCAAGACAGGGTGATCCATAATATCTGATACCCTTTTGAAATGTAAAAGCGTTTATATAATTAAACATAGGCATACAATTTTTACATAGTAATAATCTAGAAGCTTCAAAGTTTTGTTTGATATACAACACACCATACTTGAATAAGAAATGCTGTTGATATATCCAAAAAAAATAGGTTTTACAAATGTTAAATGTGACGTCCATTTTGGTAATTACGACGTCAAGTCTTTTCTTGAAATTTTATGTGCCTTGCCGATTTGACGTTTTCTTTGGGGAAATTTAAAATTTAAGGTGTACACACCTAAATAAACATCAGTGCAAGAGCTAAAATCATCAGTTTAACAAGAAATGAGAAATTTAAATTTACAGATGTGCACATCTGCCAAATTAGGCCATTCCAAGAAAAGACTTAAAGTAATTATGCACAGAAAATTGACGTCAAGTTGAACATTTGTTGTAAATATTATTTCGGATACACGGACTGCATTCCCTATATAAGTATGCTATGCTATATAGCAAACAAAACTTTAAAGCCTCTAGATTATTTATATGTGAAAATTGTAAGCCTATGTTTGATGATATGAACGCTATGAAATTTCAAAATGGTATCAGATATTATGGATCACCCTGTACTTGTTTGTTGATATGAGAACCTTTTTTAGGTTGGGTAATCAAACTGCACCTAACCATGCATTTTGTAAACATAAGTCGGTCATTTTGGATGTAAATTGGAATGTTTTGTTCTTTTACTCGTTATATAAATAACTTAAAACTGAGATATAGCTATGGACCTGCTAAACATGTTTTCGAATTTTTATTATTACTCTATTCTATCTGGTTTGATTTTTGCTTTGCGTTTGTGGGACCTTAACACTACTAACGCTTGTTTGTCAGTCCGTCCAACCTACTAGTAATATTTTATTTATTTCGTGTCCGACGCATATGATCTTTGTCATTAATAGGTCTGTAATTGTGTATATGGTCACAGTTTAATTGTTTTGTGGCTACTGCTAACCACTTTAGTTTTCACTTTCAATGTTGGATTATTAAGAATGATAATAGAAGACCCGTGCTTCTATTTTTTGAACGGGTTACAGCAAGCGTCCACACTTTAGTCAGTTTTGCTTTATAAACTTTAATGATGGCAGGACGTGTCTGGACCGAATCTTTGCCGGCCATTGTTGGATTTAAAACAAGTTGTAGAATGATAGTACCTATAGCTGGGAGCGAATCCGCACCGTCCTGACGACAGCGTCTATCCCTGCAATTCCTGCGACGCAACCAACTGAGCTAGCCGGGACATCCCAAAAACGGTTGATCGAATAACCCTTATATACGTAACAATCACTGCATGACATCAGTAACGGGCTATTTTACTGATAACAGTACTGACTGTATGTACGGGGGGACTTTGTACGGCCGCCACACTGCACAAACAGCGCTACTATAGAAGAAGTGTAGAAGTAACCACAATTTAGCGTGAAAGTGACGCCTCCCTTCAACGTCAGGGTCACAGAACCCTTCTAAAATTAGTCTTTTTATCTACATAAGCCTTGGTGATGACAGTTCGTGTCCGGTCAATATCTTTATCACTCATAGTCGGATATGTTCTTAATTTAACAGGAGTGACCAGCATAGTATGATGTAGTGTCGCAAGATATCCGTGGTCTTATTTTCTAGGTCAATGTCACATTAATCTAGTTTTTGGAAGAGGCAGAATTAAAAGAATGTTCTGACACTGGTCTGAAGGTTTTAAAGCTGAGCATGGAAACCAGTCTCAAAGCTCAAGCATCTGATTGGCTGAAATGGTGACTGGTCGCCATTTCAGCCAATCAGATGCTTGAGATTTGAGACTGGTTTTCATGCTCAGTTTTATAACCTCGGGCACTGATCTACTACTTTTACAGTTTTCATGATAATGACCTTAAACTTTATCATCGAGTGTATATATGCCTGACTTTTTATCGTGCGGCCCAGTAGATTGTTTTGTGATACATGTATCATAGATTTTCAACAGCAATATTGTAAACTACTGAAAGTATCAAAATATTGACTTGCATGACACTTTTTGGGGTGATTAAGTCTATTATTTGTTGAAAGGGAATAAATAGTTATTTAAATATTTACAATAAAGTTATTTGCATATAAATGTTTTCATGATCACATTAATCTTTAGTTAAATTTCTTTTTTTCACGAACATTAAAATTTACATAACAGGATTTACAATCTGGGTTTTTGCAGTTTCATAGTAATTAAGGCCAATTTACAATGAATGGTCTATATAACCCCATGCTCTCTTTTCCTCGCTTCTTTTTGGCTGCATGGGGAGGCTTTTTTCTGAGTGTGGCAATCTCCCGATAGGCATATTTACCCTTTTTCAAGTTTTAAGTCAATTAATTGATACATGTAATATTAAAACTGTCGAGTCAAGGTTTTATGTCATAAATATAGCCATTGCTCATATTAGACTTAAAAAATTTTCTCTTAAAACTTGGTTAGAATATTCTAACCCAGCTTAAAAGCAATATAATGGGGTTAAGATTACTGCGGGATTAGTCGTCCTTAGTTCGAATGACACAACCGAATTCGTAAAAAAAATGACGTAAAAAGGCATCGTCCGGTCTATCGAGTTTTTAGCAGAAATGGTAAGTTAAAAGTTACTTCCCTTAGATAATTGTACGTATGTATGATGATGCGGTATCGTTGAAAATTGAATTTTTGTTTGTAAGATTCATTGTAAAATAGATATACCAATCACGTATATTAGGTTAAGATGCCTTTGGGGAATATAGACACATAGCGATGTTGATTAACTAGGCTAGTACGACAAATCCCAGAAGAGTAACTTACATAATTATTATGTATGCATAAATTATGCATGCTCATTGTTTAGCTGACAGGCTAAGATTCGGCGGGTCTCACCGATGCGTTGCGCAATGAAAACACCAGGATTTTGCGATGTGACTTGAAATTTTCACAAAAAGGTAATTTATAGATTAAGACAAAGTAAACCCAATTCCCATAAGGATCAATGTTAAATTCTTTCACTATTGAAATACAGTACAGTTTCATAAATTATCCTTCCATCAGAAATTCTACCGAAAGTGTTCTTTATTTTTTCTACAATTTCCAAGAAGGATGCCTTCTGACTTGCGTAGAAAACTCATGCTTCTGCCACTTGTTAATTAAGCCTCTGAAAATTTTCTTTGAATCTCAAACCAGGGTACTAGACAACTTTCGGGGACAGGTACCCATACCCACAAGCAGGGTTTCGCTGAGTACTGAGGTTGCTTGTTTTTCACATCTGCTACACACACATCTTTTATATTTTAAATACATTTATTAACAGAACTTTGAACTTTTATACCATATTTTACAAATTAAATTCAAATAATTATCATCTTGTTGTACCTACCAACCAGGTGTTCATAATTTTTTTATTTCGTCAAAAACTGTTTTAAATAGAATCAATAAAAAAAAAATACAACATGTAGATGAACTTGATATGGGGCACGTCACGGGAAAAGGTACCTTTGGTCAATTTTATTGATATTTTAGTTTTAAATAAATTTAGAAAGAACTTACAATTATAAATCAATTTCTTATAACTAAAATGTGATTTTGTTACACATTTTGACAATAAAATGGTATTTTTACCGCGAAATGCATAATAATTAATGTCGTCTGCTCAAATTTATGACGTCATTTCAAAGATTGACGTCAACTGTCCGAAGGTACCTTTTCCCGTGACGCGCCCCATATACTCATTAATAGTAACAGACTGATATAATTAAGCAACTTGTCTCACAATCAAAACATTTATTTATTTATATTGACTAATTGCTAAAAATGTTATAGTTACAAGGAAAATTTGCAGGACGAGCAAAACTGCTTTTACCCTTTCCTCAATTGAATAGATTCACCTTCATTGCGTGGGCAAACAGTGTAGATCCAGATCAGCTGGCACATCTGTGCTGTCTGATCAGGATCTGCACTGTTTGCTTTTTGATTGTTCGGTTATTTCAGACCAAAATGTGACCAGTGCAGGTCCTGATCAGACAATGGTCGCACATGCGTAAAAATGTGTATTTATGGAGGAATGGAATAAAAATGTGATCTTGTTACAGGGCAAACTGGCGGGACCAGCAAAACAGCTTCAAGATTTCCAAGGTGCTTGAGCTTCTGAAGTACCCTGTATAAGGTAACAGACAGAAGTAATAAGTCTATTTAATTTTAATTTTGAAAGATAATTATCACAATGTTAAGAATTCAGTAAACTAATTGATCAAATGTCAATCATTGCTTGTGACATCTTGATCTTTATCAATAAAACTTAATTACAACATAAAAGGATATGCCTTCTGTGTCCTTTAAGTATTTTGACACTTAGGCAATAGAAAATTAATTCCTAGATTCTTTTGGGGGGAAATATGGAGTGTCGGCGGATTTAATTTTTTTTTCATCATTCTCACTGTTTTTAGTGACGCTTGTGGTCTTCAAAGATAAATAAGAGTCTAGTTGACTATGAATAGCCGATTCACATTTGAATGGTTCGTACTGTTTGCTTACTCTACCGATTCGTACTTGTAAATAAAATGTTAATTTTGATATACGCATGTTGTTTTTCAAAATTTAAATTAAAAGTAACAGACTGATATAATTAAAAAACTTGTCTCACAATCAAGAGGTTTATTTATTTATATTGACTAATTGCTAAAAAATGTTATCTTGTTACAAGGAAAATTTGCAGGACAAGCAAAACTGCTTTAACCCTTTCCTCCTTTGAAAAGATTCACCTTTATTGCGTGGGCGAACAGTGTAGGTCCAGATCAGCTGGCACATCTGTGCTGTCTGATCAGGATCTGCACTCATACTGCAAAAACTACCTCACCGGGTTATCCTATAAGCGAAATTTTCGCTATATAGAACAAAGAAGACACTTACAGGTTTAATGTGAATAGCTTTTTTTTTGCTCATCTCAGTCCTTAGGTGCAAACGGTTTCATAAAATTTAATCTTTTCTTGACATGTATATATTTATTTCATAAATATTGAAGTATATTGCGATAGTCTGTTTTGAGATTAAAGTTAACCATCTCAGCCTCCTGTATACTCAATTGAAAATCGTGCAAAATCGGCGATCTGTTCGTTTTTAATGAATTAATTACACTATTTGTATTGAAATAAATGCTTAGGTGCAAACGGATCCAAAAAGAAGACACATTTATCTTACAGGTGATATATTTTTTCTTTGGAAAAATTATGTTGCCATAGTCTGTTTTGAGGTTGAAGTTAGACTATTTTCTTGTTCTCGCGGGATTTACCTTATTTCGCGGTTCAGTGGATACGGTTTTACAAGGTGCCATTTCAGCATTTAAATAAAACTATTTTACTCCAGCTTTAAAATGAAAACAAAATGCAAATTCGTAAAATCACACGATCATGTATAATTTTGGTGAGTTATAGAGATTAGACTAAATCAATGCTTTGTGTTTTACTTCCAATATGATTTGGCGTTGTTGTTTTGCTGGATTATAGTAAAGTAATAATAAATTTCGTAAATTCAAAATTGTTGTTGTTGTAATATTCATAAAAAATATAGAATTAACATTTTTAGGCACCGAAGTTTTAAACGTGTCCAACCAGAAACGAAACAAATTCTTAATTTATTAAAGTAATTTATATGCATTTATCTTTCGGAGGTTGCAATTCATCACTCTTGTCCTTAAAAAGTATGAAATTTCACATCTGAGCCAAGTGAATGCATACGGAAAATATCTCTCAGGTGTTTTTTTCTGCCAGTGAAAGATTCGAATCCACATTGTTTGACATATGTCAACGGTTCCGCGCCTGTCATTTACTAACTGACTCAAATTCGGATGATGGATTATTCTCAGCGAAACAACAACAACACACCTGACTTAAGATTAAGTTAAATTATCTTAACAAACGTATAATGCCGAATTTGAAAGAATTTGCGTGACCTAACAACATGGTTAATTTATATCAATTACGAAGTATTGTCGAAATGATCGAGTCAGAACAGTGAATTTCCTGAATAAATCAACACTAATACCTATTTAATATTCTGACTTCAAAATGACTGAATAGTAGTAATGTAAGCGGAGTTACATGTCATGTGATGGAGCAGGGATCTAATGACTCACCGCGACGTCATCGGCGTATGACTCACCGGGATCTAATGACTCACCGGGATCGAATGACTCACCGGGATCTAATGACTCACCGGGATCGAATGACTCACCGGGATCTAATGACTCACCGGGATCTAATGACTCACCGGGATTTAATGACTCACCGGGATTTAATGACTCGACGGGATCTAATAACTCACCGGGATTTAATGACTCATCGTCACCGATCGTTAATTAAAACGGTATTTTACGGCATCTGTAGACCCCCTAACGGTACTCCCCAATAAATCCTTCATAGCGAACCGATAATCGATCTCGACCTTTTAGCGAGGTCAACGTTGCATTCGTAATAGAATGACCCCGTCAGGTCAGTTAATTATTCGGAAAATTAATTTCATCGATCGCATAGTACTGACCAATACACCAAATGTCGATATAAGAGTTTAGCCGGGGGGATAGTCACCTTAATTCGTATGAGAACTGCTTATTGATTCGTTTTAAAATGTTCGGATTTGTCTACGTGACCATAGCTACGATAGATGAACTATGTTGGTGGATGAGAGGGAGTTAAGGAGGGAGGCTAAGAGAAGCTTCAGAGAGAAGAGCTGTTTGAAAGACGTTTTGAAACTTCTTTGTTCAGTCTCGTATTATAGAATATAAGTAAGGAAGCATTATTGTTCGCAAAAAATGAAAACAAAATTTACTTCAATCTCTCACGATTGGCCCGAAAATGTCGGATAATATTCTTTGGTCTGTTTAACGCGTATATTCTAAACCTAGGTCTTTTGTATGGCGGACTTCGAAATCGCTTCAAGAAGTTGTAAGCGAATGTTGGCCACAGGATTGGGTCAGGACGGCGCTGTTTTCTAGCGCAAATATTACACTTAAAATATTGTAGATTTATATCATTTTATTTATTATTATTTGGTTTGTTGTTGTTGTTGTTGTTTTATAGATGATGATGAGATCCGAGAGGTCCTGAAAAATACAAAGAAATTAGTATTTAGTCTAAAATATCTCTTTTATCAACTATCGTATAGGTTTATAAATATGAAATATCGCTTTATCAACTATCGTATAGGTTAATAAATATGAACAGTCAAACGAATCATTAGAGCGTTACATTTTACTTTAATATTTCGCGATATACTTACTTAATTATAGCCCCTATTTAAATGAAATCAATAACCTAAACAATACCCGATATAATGAAAACTCAGCACGCGATGGTTTTAAAGGAAATCAATAACCTAAACAATACCAGTATAATGAAAAGTCGGTACACAATAATGCAAGTCGATATTTTGATGGAATTAGTAACCGATGCTTATTCAAATTAAGCCAATACTACCTAACGCGTCTGCGCTTAGAACCAATGACGTCGCGTCCCGCCGTTATTTTAAAAAGACAATGAAACCTAATTAAAATCGGCACGCAATGACACCAGTCGATATTTTGATGGAATTAATAACCGACGCTAATTTAAATTAAGCCAATACTACCTAACGCGTCTGAGCTTATAACCAATGACGTCGCGTACTGACGTTTTTTTAAAAAGACAATAAAACCTAATTAAAATCGGCACGCAATGACACCAGTCGATATTTTGATGGAATTAATAACCGACGCTAATTCGAATTTAGCCAATCCTACCTAACGCTTATGCACTTAGAACCAATGACGGCGCGTCCCGACGTTAGTCGTTATTTCAAAAAAGACAATGAAACCTAATTAAAATCGGCACGCAATGACACCAGTCGGTATTTTGATGGAATTAATAACCGACGCTAATTCGAATTTTGGCAATCCTACCTTACGCTTCTGCGCTTAGAACCAATGACGGCGCGTCCCGACGTTAGCCGTTATTTTTAAAAGACAATGAAACCCAATTCAAAATCCCGGCACTGAAGATATATAAAGGAAGACGTCTCATCTGTTCAGTCACGACAAATTTTTACCCTAGTCTAATCTAAAAGTACATACTTATTCATTTTGAAACAAAGTGGTAACATACTCAAAACATTTTATTAAAATCCGGAGAATTGTCTCATTTTCAGTATCTGTACAATTTTAGCTGTTCCCTCGTTGTTGTAGTCATATTGATCAGAATGATAGACCATAGGTCTGAATTCAAGCACGATTTAAACAAAGCATTTACATTTAGAAATCCCGCGTTGTTTAAATAAGCTTCATTATATTTATTTGATAATATTCAAAAATAAATAGTTAACTTTAATTTTCAACATGTGACATGTTGATGATACTATTTAATATTCTTCCTAATAATTATCAACCCGTAAAGCCCTTATTCAACGATAATAAAGTAAACACGCATCAAAGAAATCGGATGAAAGCGAGGTCAACGTTGCATTCGTAATAGAATGACCCCGTCAGGTCAGTTAATTAATCGGATATAGGAAAATTAATTTCATCGATCGCGTTAGAATGTCCTCGTCAGGTTCCCGATACTTCAATCAATGGCATTGACCTAGCTTTGAGAGTCGATGCAGTTAATTAGCCCGGGGCGGATAGTGGTCACCGGGTGAATCGATAGTCGCGCTCGTTTTCCAATAATTTGTTCAGTCCGCTAGCTTTAATTTTGTTCGGTTTACCCGTAAAGCTTCACCATGTTAATGTTATTTCCATCAATACTATTTAACTTTTTTATCTTACAAAACTCGCCAACTACACACTCGAGATGTGTCACCGTGTTACACCCATCTAAAACGCGGCATGTCGTTATAATAATGAATAACCTTAACAATCCCAGCATCATGATAAGTCGGCACGCGATGATGCCAGTCGTTAGCGATTTATAATTCCCCAGTATTAATAAAACTAAATAAAATCGGCACGCAAGGACACCAGTCGATATTTTGATGGAATTAGTAACAAACGCTAATTCAAATTTAGCCAATCCTACCTAACGCTTCTGCGCTTAGAACCAATGACGGCGCGTACCGACGTTAGCCGTTATTTTAAAAAGACAATGAAACCTAATTAAAATCGGCACGCAATGACACCAGTCGATATTTTGATGGAGTTAATAACCGACGCTTATTCGAATTTAACCAATCCTACCTTACGCTTCTGCGTTTAGAACCAATGACGGCGCGTCCCGACGTTAGCCGTTATTTTAAAAAGACAATGAAACCTAATTAAACATCGCGGCACGCAAGGACGCCAGTCGATATTTTGATAGAATTAATAACCGACGCTTATTCAAATTTAGCCAATCCTACCTAACGCTTCTGCACTCAGAACCAATGACGGCGCGTCCTGACGTTAGCCGTTATTTTAAAAAGACAATGAAACCTAATTAAACATCGCGGCACGCAAGGACGCCAGTCGATATTTTGATGGAATTAATAACCAACGCTAATTTGAATTTAGCCAATCCTACCTAACGCTTCTGCGCTTAGAACCAATGACGGCACGTACCGACGTTAGCCATTATTTTAAAAAGACAATGAAACCTAATTAAAAATCCCGGCACTGAAGATATATAAAATATCTATTTCTCATATAAAAGATGAACATGCTTTAAACTTTACATATGATTTGTATTGTGTTTTTTTTTCTCTCGAATAGTCGGATTTTAAAGTAATTTTCTACACATTATTATTACGTTATTGCCTTTTTGTTTATTCGTTCACGAAATTTGCGTGCAGAAAAATGATCTTATAAGATGTTTATGCCGCGGCCTGTTTGTTGTTGTTTTTGTTTCCTTCAGGATGACCAGAATTTCTAGCAAGATAAATAATATACTATTGTACATTTTACCAAGGTATTAAGAAATAATGATCTTCGTTTTTGCTTAGTGCAGAGACCTAAATATATAAATAATGTATAATATAGGTCTTTGCTTCATCGGTACATGTATTACATATTCCGATTTCTCTCTTTTTTAATAATTTCGCAAAAAGTATGTATCAATTCTATTTTAAATGATTTCGTGTCATTACACGGGTTTATAATTAATTTGGGTCTACTCGGATCACAAAATTCTTGCTATTCTCGGTTCCGGATATTACAGGAAAATTATAGTATTGTTACAGGTCTATGTATTTAATAATTTAAACCAAACTCAGGAAAGAAAGAGAGAAACTTCTGGAGTTGCTGAACTCTAAAGTGAACATTTCAGCGCAAACAGACCCCATTCCCGCCCTAGCCCAGTTTTACTGTAACCCGCAAAGCAGAAACAAAAGGGTGCATGCTATTTTAAATGAAATCGTTAAACATACGTGTTTCTTTCCTAATACATAGCTTCCATTTTATTATGATTAAATGAACTGTTTAAAAATAGTTGTTTGATGATATATTCTGCTAGTTATTGTAATGTATGTGTTGTAGTAGACTTTATGAAAACTAAAATACGGATATATTCTTTCAAATAATTAACAAACCCCTTTTTAGTTTATTTAAAAGATCATCTTAACCCCACAACCCATATTATTTAGTTTAATAAAGATACCCTAAGAATGTGCACGCTCTTATTTTATCGATTTTTGCCTTCGGGGTATATCGGTTAAATAATCTATCGCTCTGCCGAAGATCTTATCAAGTCAAGAGTTATTGGTTTTCTGGGGGCCAATAGTCCAGTGAGGTTGTTTTTGCAGTATGGTTTGCTTTTTGATTGGTCGGTTATTTCAGACCAAAATGTGACCAGTGCAGATCATGATCAGACAATGGTCGAACATGCGTGAAAATGCGTATTTATGGAGGAATGGAATAAAAATGTGTTCTTGTTACAGGGAAAATTGGCGGGACCAGCAAAACAGCTTCAAGGTTCCAAGGTAACAGACAGAAGTAATAAGTCTATTAAATTTTAATTTTAAAAGAAAATTATTTTTATCACAATGAATGTTAAGAATCTTTTAAGTAAACTAATTGATCAAATGTCAGTCATTGCTTGTGACATCTTGATCTTTATCAATAAAACTGATTTTAAATTAAAAATTAATTCCTAGATTCTTTTTTGGGGAAAAAAGGGAGGGTTGGTTGATTTTATTTTTTATTAATCATTCTCACTGTTTTTAGTGACGCTTTTGTACTGCAAAGATAAATAAAAGTCTAGTCAACTATGAATATCTGATTCGCATTTAAATGTTTCGTACTGTTTGCGTACTCGACTGATTCTTACTTGTAATGTTAACTTTGATATACGCATATTGTTTTTTCAATATTTGACAACATTGGGGTGGGGTGATTTTTAATGGACGGACAGGGATGAGAATCTAGGAATACCCGGTTATTTTCTATTGCCTTATATTGTTCACCTAAAAATTAATTACTTAGTGTGGCTTCGAGTACGCCCGAGATTTTTTACTGGCCTTATAAAAGGCAATGCAAACATTTTAGGACGGAGAACGGAGTATACCTTTAAAAGTGACCGTAGTATAAACCACTTTACACATGTAAATAATTAATATTGAACTAAATTCTACATGATTGTAATTTTATTTTTTTTAACTGTTGGAACTACAACAGATTACAAGTGGAAAACCAATAAACAAATGAAGGGTCTCCTGCATTGAACCAGCTTGATTATAAAACATAAACCAGCATTTAAAACATGTTTCCGGCACTAGTTTTAGTGAGTACATTGTTTACGCAGCTGCTAAATATTCTCAGTCATTGAACGTAACATTAGCTGTGCTCTTGACAAGTAAAACTGGTTGCCTACTGAATATATTGCATACTTATCGAGGGGTCAGTGCAAAACTATTGTAACTACATTGAAATAAAGAAGGAGTTACAATAGTTTTGCACTGACCCCTCGTTATCATTTCAGAAAGAAACCACGAACGGTGCATGAGAAAGGTTCTGTCAGAGGTTGTGTTGAGCGAACTGGAAATTAGACGTCAGCAATAAGAAACTGAGGTAGCAAGTAAAATACAAATTTAAATCAGGGCAGCAGAGTATATAATTTGGACGATATGGCTAGTACCCAAAATGAGAATATTGGAATTGAAAATAGAGAACTTACTTGCGAGAAAGGTGACAATGTAATTAGTGCAGCACACAATCAAACTACTTTATTCAGTGATTGCATAAAAACTGAATCTATTGATGAGGAAGCTGTAGATCAGAACGACAACAAAATGTCCAAACAGATTGGGGATATGTTTGTGACAGATGTACATTATACTGATACGCTTAATATAAAAATCTTGGTTACTGGAACTGAACACAGAAAGCAAACAAATTTAAAAGTAAAATTAGTAGGTAGTGTTAACGAAAACGAAGTTATTGAACAAGTGGCTGCATCATGTGGAAGTCAATATGATTCCTTCAAAACGTTGGAGGATATAGGCAAAAATGTGTTATGTAATAAGAATGCAAGTGATCAAATGGTACAGCATGTTGAACCAGAAATACAAGCAGATATTGAAAGAGAAGAACATTGCACAGAGTTAACGAAAATTACAGCTGAAAATGGAAAACACACGGACAAGAAATTTTCAGTAACATCATTTTCCACAGCACAGAATAAAGGAAAATCCAATCAGCTTGATGATACATGTAAATATATTTGTGACCACTGCTCAATGCAATTTGAGTGCAAGAAGACAATTGAAAGACACATCAGACTTCACTTCAGACCTGTTAAACCATTTGTCTGTCGGTTTTGTAAAATATACTTTTCTCAGCATAACTTGTTAAGATATCATAATCAGAGATTCCATTTGAAGAGGAAATACGAATGCCCTGATTGCAATGAATGTTTTGAAACAATTTGGAAACTTCAAAAGCATACTTCCAAGACCCACAAACTGACAGTTAGACTTTGTATTCCTTGTGACAAAATTTGTAAACAGGCTGAATACAAGCAGCATGAGGCTTTTCATGCAGCTCAGCGAAATACATGTTCTGTTTGCAATAAGCAGTTTAAATACAGGCATGGGCTAATTAGGCACCTTGACGTCCATAAACGTGATTACAAATTTCCTTGTGAAGTATGCATGAAGGCATTCAAGTCGCCTCTTGAATTGAAATGTCATCTGTTAAAACGCCACAGACCATGTGTTGTCAAAACAGAAAAGAATTTTGCGTGTCATGTGTGCGGCAAGTTGTTTAAAAATAACATGTGTTTGACACAACACTTAAAAATACATGATTCGGAAAAGAGGTTCATGTGTGATAAATGTGATAAGAAATTTACGATGAAGCATCAATTAGAAAATCACATGACATCACATAGTGAAGTCAGGAATCACGTGTGTGACACTTGTGGAGCAAAATTTAAAATGCCTCATCATTTAAGAAATCATGTAAAAACCCATGTTAATAATATACAATAATATTTGGGCAATAAGGTTCAGATAGATGAAGGAGAACTTTGAAAGCCACCGAACATGACAAATTATATGAAAATATTGCATGCTCGGTTTGATTGAGCCTGTTCATTTGGCATTATGGAAATGCATATTACAGCCCATGCCGCCTAGCCCCGGGTAGAGCGCAACTCAACATTTACACCAATAAACAATTATTGTTTTTATCCATCCCAAACGACAGTATGCATATGGCGGCGAACATGGAACCTTCTATGCGGTATTCTCAGATTAATACCATTCCATGTTCAGCGGCATATGGTCCCCAGATAATGAATGGGTTTGCCCATAACGAGTAAACAATGGATGGAACTTAACAAAACAGAGAGTGGTTATTTTGTCCCAATCAGCAGCTCTCACTTTCCCTTACTACAATTATTACTTACTTCCATTTTTTTTACATTTTCTTTCATATTATACATCTATTATTGCATAAGCAAACAGTGTAGATCCAGAACAGCTGGCACATCTGTGCCATCTAATCAGGATCTACACTGTTTGCTTTTTTTATTTATAAGGTTATTTCTGACCAAAATGTAAACAGTTCCTGATCAGATTGTACAGATGTGACCTGTATCTACACTTTATGAGATAACAGCCGATATATGGAGGAAAGGGTTAAGCCAAAATGTTGTTAAACACCTTCTTTTTCACGTTTGTGCTATTTTGGGTTAAAATCTTAAAAATACAGAAATATAACAGTGTTAGCTTGTAAATAATATTGTTATATTATTAGAATGTATTTGTTTATAATTCCTTGCATACTTATCATTGTACTTTGTTATTGACACTTGTGCCCAAGATAATAAAGGTACATGTAATTCAGGTGACGAGTCTCAAATCTCAAGCATCTGATTGGCTGAAATGGCGACTGGTCACCAATTCAACCAACCAGACCCCGTTATTATAAAACTTATTTCAGACTCAACTCAATTCTGTGCTCAAACATAAAATGTCTAAAACATAAACAGTCTTAATAAATATGGAATAACTATATGTTCAATAGTTGTTGTTGAGAACAATTTTGTCATATATTCAGTTAAAAATGTTTTATTTTATATAATGAACAGAATCGATGCAATCAATTTTTCATGCTCAAATTGAGTCAAGCATGAAATAAGTTTATAATCACGGGACCAGATGCTTGAGATTTAAGACTCTTCTCCTGATTTACTTTGATAAACTTGTACATTGATCTTGATATCACATGGTATGTTAGTTTATCTTAATGTCAGTTTGCTTCCAATATAAATAATGTTTAAAATTCAAAAATAAATCATTATTGAAAATGTAGAATTTTCTTTGCTTGTTTAGTATCTTTTTATATTTTATGGATAAAAAAATGGAAGTAAAATGCATGTTACTTCAGTCAATGTTATAAAACTGAGCATGGAAACCAGTCTCGAATCTCAAGCATCTGATTGGCTGAAATGGCGACCAGTCGCCATTTCAGCCAATCAGATGCTTGAGATTTGAGACTGGTTTCTAATCTTAGCTTTATAACCTTCAGCCCTGGAGTCTTAAAGACCAACGGGTACCGAGAATACAAAAAAGGAAACACAATCTATTAGCCACCGAGGATCAGTTTTACCCAGGTTTTATTAAATAATAAAATTAATAAAATTGCAACTTTAAAGTTATAATAATGAATGTAGATTTTGTATTTTAGTAACAAATGTTTAATTTAGATAATTTGTTTTTTTTTGTGCATTTCTATTATATTGACATATGCTGCTTAAATGATTCTCAAAATTGTCAGCATATGGCATGTGTTCTTTTCATCACCAAAAACAAAGAAGGTGTAACTGAAAAGCTGATTTAAATTTTAGCAGCTCGGACATTGTAATTGTTTAAATAAACACTTTGCATATTTTGTGGATTAGGTTTGAAACCATAGTAGTTAATTTACTCTTAAAGAATAAGTTAAGGGTATCATCTTTTGTAACATACTTTTCTATTGGTATAAATGATAATTACTTTTATAATTTCATTGGTTACAGACTGTTACCAGAATTTTACATTTAGAAACTTAAAACATTATTTTACAAGAAATATTCAGTCTTGATTTGATTTTCAAAGCATTCAGCTGTGTTTAGCTTCTAAAGTAAACATTGAAATTTGACTGTATCTTTAAGTCTTTAAATGTTCTAAGTGTTGGAACTTAATCTTTGGATTCTGAATCATTCTTTTATTGATATTATAAAGATTTATTAAGCACATTTGACAATGTTCTAATAAAAAGTGATTTGGGTAAATGAAACTGATTAAAAGTCATCAAACATAAAACTGTGTTGGAACTTTACTATTTACACTCGGCTTATACTAAACTGAGTTAAAGCAGGAATCTGTTGGAACCGACTTCGGGCACAAATTGAGATTGGGGCATTAAGCCTAATTCCCCTCTATCCAGCTGCTGCGTTCCAACTGGTACCAGCTGACTCTACCGAAGGTACCAAGTCCCTGTGAGTCCCGAAACAAAAGGAAACAACAACAAAAGGAGAAAATAAAGTACACACACGCCGAAGCGGTCCCATATATATTTAGGAATACGATGCCGTGTCAAATATTAAAACAAAAACATCAAGAAACAATACTGCTTGAATAAAAATAAAATACTTTAAACATAAATATTAAACGCAAGCAAAATCAATTTTATAATTGTTTACTTTTCGGTTCCACTTAAATTGTTTCTGTAATTAAGATTTAGTGTACATGTAGCTCCATTAAAGATGATTGCGATAGATTTTTATTTCACAACATAAGAATTTTACATGAGCACCGTTTGCATAGTTTTACGTCATTTAATGGTTGTTGTTTTTTTTTCAAGGAAATGTTGGGTACCCTATGTTGTGTGGTCTATTTGCAAGAGAGAGAGAGACATCTTATCTTAAACAATACTTGTCGTAGATAAAAAGGGAACTTTAAGAAAGCCACCAAACACGACAAATATGAGATTATTGCAGGCTCGGTTAGATTGAGCATGTTCATGGGCAGTAATGGAAATGCATATAACTGCCCACGCCGCCTAAACCTGGTTTGAGCTCAACTCAATATTTACACACACACACACAAAAGTACAATTTCGATACATGTCTGGTCGAACTTACAAAATCCAGGCACTTCGAATGAAAAGGCTCCAAAATGGGATGTATTTTTTTTTAAATAAATACTGCTAACAAAAATAATCAAAATTAGCAATTTGTAATATGGAAATATGTGTGTTTGATATAATGAACTACTGGAAATATAAATATTCCATATCTTTCCTTACACTTTTTACTGTTCATTATGATATCCCAAAGTTGGGACGCAAGGCACTTATGTTACACAATGGTATATAGTGTTTTATGTAGGCCTATTTGTATCATATCAGAATGCTTTATTCTCATATGGGGCACGTCCCGGGAAAATGTGAATTCGGTCATATTTTAAGACATTTTAGTTGTTACTATATTTGGAAAGATCTTAAAATTATATTTTATTTTCTCATAACATATTGGCAATTTTGTTACACATTTTGAAAACATAATATTATATTTTACAATGCATAAAAAGTTATATCGTCTGATCAACTTAATGACGTCATTTCAAGAATTGACGTCAAATGCCCGAACGTACTTTTTCCCGTGATGCGCCCCATATTATATTTACATGTCTGTTTACAGCTTCACTCTTAATGAGTTGTTTTAACTTTCTTAAAGATTACACAGGATTTCAAAACCCCAATTAAATCAATTCAGCCTGTGCTTAGGCGTATGGGGACGGGATGGACGTGAATGTTTAACGTGTGGATCAACAAATTACTCGTATAGAATTGGGATTTGAACTACTAGTGATCAATAACACTGGGCGCTGTTAGAATTTATTTCCGATTGGGTGGTGCAAAATTTATGGTTCATGTAAAGATTACCTAACAAATATAAAGTATCGCCAGTAGATCTTCTCGCTTTTGGATGGGAAATTTGTAATAATACTAGTAATTCATATCTGAAAAGCGTTTTTTTTTTAAATCGAGCAGTGTCAGTTATTTCAATTGATGCAGATTGTTGCATTTTGATGCAAGCAAATTTGAATTTTTCCACTTTTGCCCCATCTCACTCTGAGCTCGGGGTCATTTTGATGCAGAAGAATTGAGGAAAAGTGGTCAAAATTTTCAAGAATAAAGAGATATTGTGCCTTTTGCAATTTAAATATGAAGCAAATGTTTATTTCAATTATGAAAATTAATTTAAATGATGTAAAGCAATTCTGTAAATAATTAGTCAACTGAAAACAATATATGACTTGTGACAATCTGATTATGACCCCCTTTAAAAAATCCAAACAGGGATCAGCTGACCCCTGGTTTTCAAAATTTATTGAAATCCCCGAGTGTGAGGATGTCTGGAGGGAAGGTCTTGGAGATTGTTCGGAGATCATCATCTGCATTCCGCCTAGCTAGCCATGATCGGCAGATCGCTATGTATAGCTCTAATCAACTCGCAGGGGAGGTGTTACAGTGATTTTAAAATGGGGAAAGTCAACGTGGGTCTACGGCGTATAAGTCTCAATTTAATGTTGGACTTCCCCACAAATGTTCGTTAAAAAGTAAAATACATACGCTGTGAATGCAGAAGCTTATAACCTGTCTCTCTCTTACACTACCGACTCAATACATTCACCTGTGTTTTAGGCTGGGACTACTTTCCACTACTTTTACTTTAACTCAAAGCAATACTTCACCAATTACATGTACAATAGCTTGGGGTTTTTCGGTTTTAATGAAAGATAGTAAAGATTTCAGTCATTACTTTTACCTCAAGATTTCAAATTCATAATTTATAACCGAATAAAGGCTGTCGAGTTTGGTAAAAAAAAATCTTGAAATTGAGCCTTTCGCAGAGATGTAAAGTAAGTGTAAGGAACGACAACTCTGCGAATGAGATTGAATCTGTCCAACAACATGCACAAATACTCTTTTCATGCTTTTTGCTTAATGGCATGTCTGTGTTATAAAACGAAATGGAATTTAAATGAATTTTGATAACTCAAGTGTCTAGTGTCCCAAATATCGGACATAACTAAAAGTGGGTAAATCAACAGAATTCGATGATTGTTCATGGTTATCGTTTTGTTTTCCGCCATAATTTTACGGTATCTAAAAAATTTTCTGCAATTGATGAAATAATGATATGGTCATCAATGGGTTTATTACTATTCGATTGCAAAACCCAGATTGTTAATCGTGTTTTGTAAATTTTAACGTTCTTGAAAAAAAAGATATTTTACTAATAAGATTAATATCATGAAAACCTAACCAACAACTTTATTATACATTTGCCTTAATTCATATTAAAACACTTTATCATAATAGCATTTAACTTTGTGTTAAACTTATAACATTACTGCGTAATTCTGTAAACTGTCATTAGTTTGAATAACCAGCTATTTTACACAATTTCATCCGTTTGAATATTGTTAAGTAAAAAGGCATCGTCCGGTCTAGTTTGTTTTTAGCATCAACATTTTGTTTAAAAGTTACTTCCCTTAGATTGTAGTACAAAGGATGATGCGGGGATCATTGGAAATTGAATTCTTGTTAAGATGTTTACGTAGTATACATTAACCAATTATGTATATTCGGTAAGTTGCATCTGGGAAATAGACTCAAAGCAATTTCGACTTAAACAGTACGAACACTCGCGAAACAGTTACAGTTGTAGAATCGCGGCCTAATAAAGGGACTATTCAGGAACAATTAGGGACACTTACCAACACTTATAAACGACAACACACGAAGATTATCAAGGATTTAGTTCAGCAAGTATCACTGGTAACCAGCAATGGCGGCTGCGTCTTCCAAGAGGCTATCCCAGCATTCCTCAATTACCGAAATGGTCGGAACGGTCCGCTTGTCACGCAACGGGCAACTTCACCACACTCCCCCCCACTTTATCGAGGAGCGTCTTCCCGGATTGCACTGAGTGACTCCAAAACGACCTCTGCGACCCCTGGCAATGAATTGGTAGCGCCTGTGCCCTTGCCTTACAAATTGAGGATTGGGAAACACGTCAGCCTATCCCTGGAGTTGGATTGTACCAACTAGCGTTAGGGATCCTGTCTGGTTTCACTTTCCTGGGTTCCCAACCAGTACTCATGAAGGTTTCAACAGAGCCGTCGACATCTGTTGAGTGTACTGGATTAAACCGGTACCCCCCTGCTAATGGGATGAAGTAGATGACTAAAGCTTCACCCCAATTACCCCAATCAGGCCGCAAGGAAACCTAACCAGGGGACCGGTACGCATTACGCGTTACCGGACCGAACCACATAGAGGGCCTTGGCGTTTGCAACAGTGGTGGCGAGAAGGTCCTCCCACTTCTCGCCTCTGATCTTTGCCACCTCGCTGGCCGTGATGCCGATGTGTGATGGCACACTTCTTCGGGTCCCGGGCGGACGGAAGTATGGTGCATCGGTCTCCAGAAGCACCCTGGTCGATGGAACTTTCAAGATTCCATCGATGAGCCTCGAGTCTTGGGTCAGATCGTAACCTCTGACCATCAGCGAAAACCCGAAGTGAGTATTTGGAAACTTTTCCAACCACATCTTAACGGACAGGGCCGTTCCACAGAAGCAGTGTAAATGGATCCGCTGATCCGTGGGCACACCCCTGGCGACGAGCAAGTGCAACATCGTCGTCAGAGTCTCATCGGCGTTTCTGGTTAGTCCTCGGCAATGAAGGATTAGGACATGCCGAGCCTCCAAATAGGGAAGGACCTTCTCCAACTTCAGAAGTTGGTCCATCCAAGTATCCGGAGGCAACGTCCTGTCCAACCCAACCTCACCGAATCCAACAACCTCTGGCATGGCCAGCAGGTCCCTCATCTGATGAATGACGTCATCATTCATGTCTTTCTTAGGGTGAAGACCGATGGCGGGAACAACACCCTGGTGACACCAGTTTAGAAGCTGGTCCGTGGTGGGGTAGGTTTCTGGGTCACAGAAAACCCCAACCACTCCGCTCAATTCAACCACGAACAGGGGATCTACCCGCTGACGGTTGCAGATCTCCTGTAGTGTTGGATTCTCCATATTGAATTGCGACGACACCCTGTCCAGGTGACAGTGGCTGTCAAAGCCCTCTGGCAGCCTCGGGAGAAGTTTCTCCTCTTCCTTAGTCAAGGAGAAAAGCTCACGAAGACTTGCCACTTGGTGTGGCTCCAACAGCGACACCAATGCCAACATGACTCTCCAGTGAAGCAGAGCTGTAACATGGTTTCCGGACGTCCTGATGGATAAGTCCGCGGGTGTTTGAATCCCAAGAGCCATGCACAGTTCACCCATAGCCATGGTCATCTGCTCGGACACCTTGTGAGTCGCGGGAATTACGCCGGCACACTCAACATAGCGGATCAGATCCTGCAGGGTTGACTGAGCCCCCAAGATCCACCTCATGACCAACTTCAGGGCTCCAACCCTCCGATTGGCGATATCAGCTCCAGAGATAGCTAATTGAAACACGCCCGGGAGATGACTCTCAAAGGCGTGCCCCTCTGTCTCTTCAACTCGACAGCTGGGAACAGGGCAGGTAGCCGTTGCTGGCCTGGCCTGTTCTTGCTTGGCTGGCTCCGAAACCACCAGCCGGACCTTTTTCTCTTGGCCCTTGTAACCGCGAGAAGCGTCCCGTTTTCTCCGGTCCTCCTGCTCCCGCCGCCCTTGACCGACCTGTCCCTGGCGGCGGAGACCTCCGTTCCTCTCCTGTCTTACGGGAGAAGCATCCAGCTTTCTCCTGTCCTGCGTATACTGCCCCTGACGAACCGGAGAGGCATCCAGCCGTCTCCGATCACCTTGTACCGCAACCTTGCGGCCGGCTTGCGAAGGACACCTGCCTTTCTGCTTGTCCTTCCTTGATCTCTGGACCGTCCACTCCCCACGGTCCTTATCCTGGCCCCGATCGGTACCTTTGGGCTCAGTACTTGTTCCCGGCCGGGGGGGAGGGCATTGACTCTCCCCCCGGCGTTCCTCCTCCAGTTCCGGCTCTCTTATCCTGGGTTTCACCGGACTGACTGGCTTCACCGCAGGCGGAGTAAGGTGCGGTGACGCTGCCTTAACGCCTGCTGATGGCTGAGACAACTGCGGTGGCGCAGTTCCCTCCACACTCTGCGGACCTTGAGCCGGGTGCGATGGCGCAGCCCGCTCAATTTCTGTATCCGACGGCGAACTCCTCCGCGCCGGTGGCGATGACGCCGACCGGTCGGAGAGAGTTACCTCGACCTCCATGGCTTCTCCTTCACTTGACTCCAGCAACCTGTCCTCCTCCTCCTTCCCGATTTCCTCCAGGAACTCACCCGTTCGCTGGAGGGTTGGATCAGTTGTCAGCCGGAAATCCCGGGACTGACCTGTCGGAGCCTCCTTCCACACCCTGGGCGGAGCTGCCGGCCCAAGATCGTGGACATGTTGGCTGATCCATTCCCGCTTGTAAACCTGACGGACGTCCAATTCATGTGCAAATCCCTGCAACCATCTTGTCTTCCGGTCGCGCTTTGCAGCCTCGACCACCCGGTGCAGGGTCCGTACGGCGTCCTCCTTGTGTTTACTTAGGCCAAGGAGTTCAGCCATTTTGGCGGGTTTGAGGAGCTTGTCGGCAGACAGGGATGCCTCCACCTCATCTAGGTTCTTGTCTTGCACTTCTCGATAGAATGCCATCTCTGAAAAAGAAAACAAAAATAACATTAGTTATTTCGTTTTGACAATTCAAAGCACTCATCACACTGATACACTTCAATATCCAATGCCTCTGTAGGGGTCACGTTGACGCAGGCCCCGTGGTACCACTCACTGCAGTGATCACATTGGATCATAAAACGCCCTTGCCAAGGTTGCCTACAAAAACAATACTGTTTGTCATCTTTGGCTGACGCATCCTGACGTTGTCCTGGATTGGCCTTCCAGTGCTCAATCCATCGCGGCACGGTTCGATCATGGCTAGGTTTCAAGCGATCATGATTTGTGACAAAAACCGAGTTACGCAGTTTCACTCTAAAAATGTAAGCTGACAGTTTGGCAACAATTATGCCAGGTCCCTTCCAAGGCGGACACAACTTCTTACACTTACCCTTCAAAACTGCCGTATCAAGGATGTACACAACATCACCTACCTGATATGGTCGCTCCAAGATGCGCAAATCATATTGGCGTTTCATTTGCTTTGAGGCGGTGTCTAACTTACCACGGGCCACCTCATGTGCTTTCTGCATTCTATCTGCAAGGGAAGCCACATAACCTTCCACATTTGGATAGCTCTCTCCAGCTTGGGGAAACATGAGTTGAGCTGGCGTAGTTACCTCTCTACCCAGCATGAGTTTATTAGCTGTAAACCCGGTGTTTCTGTTTACAGAGGACCTCAGGGCCCCAGCAATCTGTTGAAGATACAAATCCCATTGGTCCTGGGACTTGCCTATAAAACACCTGACGGCATCCATCAAAGTCCGGTTGTAGCGCTCCACCTGACCATTGGCCGAAGGCCTGTATGGTGTGGTGCGAGCCTTATGGATCTCCAGAACTCTGCATAGGTCAGAAAACAGCTTAGACTCAAAGTTCCTGCCTTGATCTGTGAATATCTGGAAAGGCATACCAAATCTCGAGAAAAAATTGTCAACAGCAGCTTTTGCGGTTTCCTCTGCTGTCTGAGTTGGCAGAGGGATGCACTCCACCCACTTGGTGAACTGGTCCACCATCATAAGGATGTACTCATTCCCTCTTGGCGTCCGCGGCAATGGTCCTAGGAAATCCAGGTGCACCCGCTCCATGGGGGCCCCTGCATGGTACTCCGTCATCGGGCACTTGCCATGACGATCAACTTTCTTGCTTCGGTTGCACACCTCGCAACCAGCCACAAAGTTCGATACATCCTTGCTAAGCCCATACCACGCATACTTTTCCTTTACCCTCTCTTTAGTCCTCTTGACGCCCTGGTGGCCAGATGATGGTAGCTCGTGGTTCAACTTCATGGCTTGCTCACGGAGGCTGGCCGGGAGTATCAAGCGTTTCTCCCCCGCCATACCATCATCCTCATACAGAACCCCTTCAATCAGAACTAACTGCTCCTTGTTCAGCCAGTAGGACTTTGCTGCTGGACTGGACACAAACAGCTCTGCCTCGCTGGGTTCCCTTGCGTCCACCATCCAATCTCGGACAAACTTCAGGTCGACATCCTGGGACTGTGCATCCTGCAGTGACGCAAGATCCACACCCCAGATGCAATGCTGCCTTGACAATGCCCCAGTGCCTTGACCTGCACTGGTTGCACCCGCTGGTGGGTCGTTGCCACAGCCAGCTTGTTTTGTTGGTAGGCTGTCGCCTCCACCAACCGCCACAGTAACCGCCCCTCTCCGGCGTGTTACCACATTGATGCATATACCCTCTTGGGTACAGCCTCCTGGATCCCATGGAATGCTGTCTATGACATTGCATAGACTAGCCACATCCTCCTGGTCTATAGCTCTATCACAGTTCCAGGGTGGCGTGACACCACTGTCACTGTGCGTGACTGCATCTGCTGTCTGGGTTGTAACAGAGAAGATCTGCGTTTCTTCATATTTCTTATCCACATTGCTGGCTATTACTGGCTTGCCACTGTTACCAGTCCGATTTAATGCTTTTCCGCCATCAGTCCCGTAGACGGCATTACCAATCTCACCATGGTCACCCAAAGAGATTGCCTCGTCTACTGCTTCGATGAAAGAACCCCAATTCTCATGGGCTCTTGTACAGTATCCACACCCACCACATGGCAACTGATCCAGCCGCACCCCAGCACGGTACGCCATACATTGTCCATCAACTGCCGGCATCCTAGACAATGCATCCGCATTACAGTGCTTACGGCCTGCACGGTGCTCCAACACCATGTTATACTGAGATAGCTCCTCAAGCCATCTCGCCAACTGCCCCTGTGGCTCACGAAATCGCATTAACCAAACTAAGCTTGAATGGTCAGTTCTAACCACAAACGGTCTACCTAGCAGATAGTGACGATATTGTCTCGTGAAACGTACTACTGCCAAAAGTTCCTTCCGTGTTGTGCAGTATCTCCGCTGCTCTTTTGTCAAAGAGAAACTACCATACGCAATGACCTTTTCTTCACCGCCTTGAACCTGTATGAGCTCAGCCCCGATGGCGAGGTCTGAAGCATCTGTATCAAGGATGAAGTCATCCTGCAAATTTGGCAACGCCAAAACTGGTGGTTCGGTAAGAAGTTGTTTGAGCGAACTGAAAGCCACCGACTGTTCAGTACCCCATCGAAAATTATTCTTACCGGTCACTGCATATAAAGGTTCTGCTACCTTCGAGAAGTCCTTAATGAAATTCCGATGATAGTTAGCCAGTCCCATAAATCGCTCGACGTCTTTAGCTGTCTGGGGTTCCGGCCAATCCAAAACCGTTTGGATGTCTTTTGTAGACATTGCTATCTTGTTGTGGCTCACAACCCGGCCCAAAAATTCAATTTCCTGTTGGAAAAAGAGACATTTTGAGGGCTTAAGCTTGAGACCATATTGCCTGAATCTCTTAAGTGCCTCCTCCAAATTGCATAGATGGTCATCAAAATCACGACCCAGTACAACAAGATCATCGAGGAACGCTAACACTGTTTTCCAGGTTAGGCCCCTCAACACTAGATTCATTACACGGGCATATGTTGCCGGAGCATTACAAAGTCCGAAGCCCATCCGCACGTGTTCGAATAAGCCGTACTTTGTAATAAAAGCAGTCTTCTTTCTGTCTGATTCCTTAATGCGCACCTGCCAATAGGCTGAGTTTGCGTCTAGCTTCGAGAACCAAACTGTGTTAGCCAGTGTATCTAGACAGTCATCTACTAAGGGCAGAGGGAACACATCCTTAATGGTTACCTCATTCAGAGCCCTGTAATCAATGCACCAGCGTACTGTGCCATCTCGTTTTCGAATAAGCACAGGAGCTGATGACCATTCGGAGTTTGATTCCTGGATTACTCCAGCTTTCAACATCTTTTGCAGGTGGGCCTCCTCTTCACCCGCAAAGCAAGCAGGGGTTCTTCTTAACCTCTGTTTGACCGGTTTAGCACCTTCGGTGTCGATACAGTGCTCTATATCGGTGAATTGACCCAAGTCGAATTCATCCTTTGCGAAGACATCCTGATACTCTATCAGGACTTGTGCCAACTTGATGCTCTGTTCCTCATTTAGATGTTTGCAGGAATCCTGGTAAACCTGCTGTAGGTGTTGGGGCATTGTGTCATTACTATCATCTACCTTGCTATCTGGATTGATGACTTGGTTCACAGTTGGATTGCCAAACTGTGACTCTTCACCTTCATCAATGACCTTATCTATAGCATAGGCCCTACAAATCTCCTTATCCTTCACTAAGAGTTTGTACCTATCAGTGGGGTTCACGACACATACTATAGGCTCCGCCCCTGCACTCCTAACTACCCTGGGAACCATCACCTTCAGACCTTCTAAGGGTTCAACTACATACTCAGAGAGTTTCTGGTCCATTTTACAACTAACTCTAACTACAGAATTAGGCGGAATAACCCTGCGCTTTGCCACAGTGACTCGTGCAACACCTGGGGCCGCCCCAGCCGTGTCCATATCAAGCGAAATGCTTTGGCCATCAAAGTGCAGTATTCCCTTACCCATATCTAAAATGGCTTGTCCCCTATCTCTAAGCATGTCAAATCCTAATAACATTTCCTGCTCAATGGGTGCCACATGCACCGTCTCTGTGTACCACTGTTGCCCTATCTTTAACCTAACTGGCCCTACAATAAAGCCTGTCATGCCTAATTCCCTGCCTGCTGTAAGGAGTCTTACATCCCTTAATTTTGGCGGTTTTCTAGACATAGCCTGGTACACCCTATCCGAAATTATGGTCACTTGAGCAGCTGTATCAACCACAGCAACCACTGTTCGATCCCCAACCTGGACTCTCATTGTGAACTGTGAGGCTGACCTCAACTGGCATACAGTAACCGATTCTGTTTCTGCACCCTCAGGTCCCCCACCCTCACCTAGACTGTCCCTAGTTACTGGATGAACTACTGGCTTGCCATGTAACTCACTCATAGTACCCTTAGCCTGTTCTACTTCAGCCATGGTGTGAACTGGCTGCCTATTTACATGAGCATCTTCTAAACTCTGGTGTGGTGGCACATACCCAGAGCTGGCTTCACTACGTTGGCTACCTAACTGGTCATCTTCCACACTCTGGTGCGGTGGCGCAAACACAGAGCTGGCTTCACTACGTTGACTACTATCTACCTGAGCATTTCCTAAACCCTGGTGCGGTGGCGCAACATTAGGGCTGGTTTTCCTACGCCTAGGCGGCCATCCTACTTTTTTTCGGGTCGAGGTGGGACGGCCTTCGCCTCCGACCCTTTCCCGTTTAAATGTTGCTCCGAAGTATTTAACTTCGGGCATTCGCGACGGAAGTGACCCTTCTCGCCACAGTTGTAACAGGTCTTGGGACCTTTGCCCTTTGGGCGCCCTTTCTGGTTGAACCCTTCCAAGATGGTTTTCTGCAACTGAAGGATTAACTCCTTCAGTGACTCACCTTCCGGCTCAGCCTTTGTGGGCGTGGTGGCTGGCTTACTGGCTGGGCCAGTATCCGGCTTCTCCACGGCATACACCTGCGGCTCTTCTTCATACTCCTCTTCATACTTTACTTTACGCCTAGAATCGCGCTTGCTTTTCCCATACATTGCGCTGTGTACTTCTTGGTACTTGCGCACCATTTGAATCGCGCTCTGGAGAGTGTGTGGCTCCTGCATACACACATGGTGACCCGCATCGCGGTCAGTCAATCCCTGGCAGAAGCGATTCACCATCTGCTCAGTAGCATACTTCTCCGGCAGAGATGCAAATGCCCTATTTCCCAGAGTCATTATGCGATCTGCCCACTCCTCAAGTGATTCCCCAGTTGACTGTGTAGCCAACTGGAATCTGGTCTGCGCTGTGGCTGGTAGCTCTTGCTCACCAAACCTCTCCTCCAGCTTTCTCATCAAGCGCTTGTAGGACATGCGCCCCTTGCGCTGGGTGATAACGGCATAATACTCAGCCGCTTTACCTGTCAGACTCCAACACAAACTGTTGATCCGCTCCTTTTCGCTCCAATCGGATGCTTTAGCAAACCGATGGAACTTCTGTCTGAAAACAGACCAGCTGCCTTTTCCATCAAAGCTAAGGTTTTTAGGCAGTGACGCCAAAACCCTAAGTGACCTTGAATGCTTTTTGCCATGCCTCCGGTGTCTACGGTCATCATCGGAGCTGGAGTCGCTACTTGAATCGGATGACGGCTCATCCTCGCTGCTGGAGCTGGAGCTATCAGACCTAGACTCCACTCTGCGCTTCCCTTTTGAAGACCGCTTTGTCTTCTTTGGCGAAGTTGACGTGCTTGCAATGCGCAATGCACGTGGTACCTCATCTGGCATGGTCGCAATGCGCGATTCATGCTTTTTGCTGGTTGACATGCTCGCAATCCGCGATGCATGCCCATCTTCACCCAACGTGCTCGCAGTGCGCAATGCACGCTGGGTAAGCGTTTCTGCCATTGTTGCCCGTTTCAGCTGCAATTTGGGGGTGAAGAGTGGTTCGGTGCCGATGGCGGCATCCGCCCCTGCTCCATCCAACTTACGGTCCTTGGTGAAGTCTATAAAATCATATGCTTCTTCAGCCAACCTATTCCGGCATAGCGTAGATAAGATCTCTGGTGTCAAATTGCCATTGTTTTCTCTGACCAAAACAATGGTTGTTGCCAGCTTTTCCCCTATACCTGGAATAAGCAATAACTGTTCCCTGGGAGCAAAATTAATCGCAACCTTACCTTCTTCACGTTTCTCGGGCTTGGCTGCTTCCACCGGTGCAACGTCAGGTTCACCCTTGACTGTCTCCTTCGACTCACTCATGATGATGATTATACAAATTTATTGGGCCAATATTAATAAAGGGATAGAAAAAAACTAAGTCCTTAAATTAAAAATGGTCAAATAAAATCCACGCGAAAATTTAATACAGACCTGGGACAAAACACAATTAATTATTAAATTTGGACCTAACAATTAAGGGCTAAACCGCAAAACTACACGGGTGGCAACTCTGAGATCTAAAAGAATTAAATCCCCTGTTGTGTAAGCGGAAACGGATGCGATGACGCTGTCCGATCGCGCATGCGCACAACAACCACTAATAATTTGACTGATTTTCTGTCAAAACCTGCGTGGCGCAGAAATTCTGACCAAAATCAATCAGCTCTTGGCAGGACCTGTTGATGCCAACCAACAATCACTATCTTCCTCCCTCTCAAAGCGATGGACGACTTTTGAGAAAATGGCGCTGTACAAATCACTGGTCCGGTCAAGTCCCCCAAACCGAGGCAAAATTCTCCCTGTTTTAAACCGCTGCCACCAATGTAGAATCGCGGCCTAATAAAGGGACTATTCAGGAACAATTAGGGACACTTACCAACACTTATAAACGACAACACACGAAGATTATCAAGGATTTAGTTCAGCAAGTATCACTGGTAACCAGCAATGGCGGCTGCGTCTTCCAAGAGGCTATCCCAGCATTCCTCAATTACCGAAATGGTCGGAACGGTCCGCTTGTCACGCAACGGGCAACTTCACCACACAGTGTATGCTCTTTGTCTAAAATGATTCGGCGGTTCTCATCGATGCGTGACGCCATGAAAACACCAGGATTTTGCGGTGTGGTTTGATTATTTTCCAAAAAGGTAATTAATTAATTGTAATTGTAGTATTGCAACGCAACCTTAAGTACATCTTAACCCTTTCCTGCCTATATCCTTTCCATGACCATAACGTATAATATACTATTTAAACGTGACAAAATTTTGACTTCCCAAAACCCGACCCTGTTTAACGAGAAGACGCCCGAAACATATTCAAACATATCAAAAAAATCGCTTTTTAAAACCTGACCCTGTTTTGTCGTCGGAAACCCGTCAATTTATTTTTCATTTTTAAAAAAGTCCTTACTTTGGTGGCTATTTAAAAGAACGCGGAATCATCGATCAGTATTTTAAAATCATTAGTCCTTTGCATGCATCGCATATTTTCTCTCAAATATAATTTAGTTAAAAATTGAATACATTTGACCTAGATAATCTTATAAGAAAATTAGTAATTTTAAAAAGTTCAATTTTAAGAAAAAAAATCTAATTACATCATGTGTTGCTGTTTCTTCACCTTTCATTGTCAAAATAAAAAAGTGGCTCCAAAACAGATATTCATTATTTTAAAAAAATCCTATATCTACCTACTAATAACTTAAAAATGACATTTTTTGCAATGGCATACAAATTAAATACTGTTAATTAGATTAATTAATTTACGGAATTTTACATTAACTTACAGTCTTCCTGCGATAAACCGAGCTTTTCACCCATAACATAAAAGAGCATTGAAATTCGGGATTTAATAGCACTATTCTTGATATGCATTTTTCCATCTTTTTGACAGAAGAAAGACCATAATGTTAGATAACGTGTTTTACACGGGTTTCTTACCATGTTGAAAATTACGAAATTTCTTTTAAAGGTAGAATACCGGTAACGGACAAAAGCGTATATGCTTTATTCAAACATATACTTTTCAACGGGCATTAAAATGAAATTTACGCAGATTTACGCTTTGGGGTTTAAAATCGTGAAAAAAGCACACGTTTAAATACGTTTCGGGCGACCTGCTAAAACAGGGTCGGGTTTTGGGAGGTCAAAATTTTGTCACGTTTAAATACGTAAGGCCACTTCTTTTATATAAAATGGTTTACAAAACCGGCGGACCTATTTTTTCAAGAAATCGAAAAAAAATAAAATCGAAATCGACGATTTTTTTTTCATTAATAAATTCCGGCCCTATGGAAACGAGTCGAAAACTATCGAAACAAATCCCATTTTGCTTGTTTTTATATAAATAGGCCGCGTTTTAAACGCGCCCTCGAAATAGGTAGACGGGTTTTATATCGTCAAATGGGGGTACGATTTTCAAACACAAAACCATTTCCTATACAAGCAATGTAAATTTTATCTATCATTTGTATCGGACAAGAGAATATATCGCCAAATCGAATAGAAAATTTGCAAATTGTCTTGCCAAAACTTTCATCGCCTGTTTACAGGAAGGACACCGGATGAACCGTTTATCGTCCGTATCAAAGCTTATGTCACATTTAATATTTGTCTATTGTCAGCTGATAATCCAATTAAATTTTCTCGGCAGCGATGAACAAGAACAGTGAAGCCTCCGGGCAAACAAACTGTAACCTGTCATAATTTTTAAACAGATTACTCAATCAGGCGTTACAAAAAAAACACAGCAACCTAGGCCTATCGAGACGTAATTGGTACATGTACTTACAATAATCCACGTTCAAATTCCATTGTCTCTTTTTAATTATCACATAATCCGCACTATTCAAACAAACAAAAAATAATTTTCTCAAACGTGTTTTACAATCACTCATAGATTTATGTACATTTCTTTGATCCGCCTTCCATGTTAATTTCATACGGAGACAGAATTTGATTGACAGTCAGTATTGAGTTAAACGTTGATACCAACCGTCTTTGAAATGCAACTTAAAAGGGATTTGTCGGCTCGTATCAAGACTGTGTTGTTTTATCGGCACTGCTTTGAAATCGTTTGATCTACAAGAAGTGTGTACGTGACATTCGACATTGTTAGCTGGGTAAAATTGGTTGATGATGCAATAATTCTGAAATATGATACTTGAGATAAAATTGGGACGTAATTTATTTTGGAATATGTTCGAATTGGTTAGTGTTTTAATACTTATTTTACATTCACGTTGTAAATGTCGCGGTGTCATAATTTAATTTGAAACTTTTATTTTGTAGCAGAGCGTGACTGAAGGTTCTGTTAATCCATTAATAAAAATATAAATAATGCATATTTGTCACGAGCATTGCCCAGAACACGATCTATCTGACCTCCCTTGTCAACAAATATTTGCAGATTCAATAATAATCATTACCAGACTTTCAGTTTTGTTTCTGTAGATTTAAATTGTTTTGACTGTTATATAGTAGTTAATGCTGTCAGACTAATATTAAGACTAGATGTGGAAATTTTTTTTTATTTTTTTTTCGACCGCCTTACGGACACTTTGACCAAAAATTTTTGTAAACCATAAAATAAAAAAGGAGTGGCCTTACGGACGTCTGTCTGGAAAACAGGGTCGAGCGTGAAAAGAATATACGCCTAGGCATTTGTGGCCAGTGTAGATCCACAGTGCTAACGCTGGTTGTTTTAAAATAATAGCCACAAAATTTTGGAAAAATATATCAATAGCCAAAGTTTCATGCATTGTTTCCACATGCAAAAAAATTATTTGTTTTGTTTTTTTAAGTCACTAATTTTATCTAGGACAAATTCTCAAGTTATGAAGATTAACTGTTATTTCATTAATATAACCATAATCAAAATATTTGGCTTTATGTGAAAATAGGAAGTATTTTCCTCTTTAACATGGTTAAAAAATTGGCAATTTGTACTGCAAATTTTTGTCCCATTTTTCACTTGAGGCACAATATTTGGCTAGGTTTATGATTTAAGAATGGATTTAAAATTTGGCCCATTTTAGAATAAATTAGATTAGAGAAAAACAACAGATCATTTATTCTTATTCTTAAAATATTTGTATGCTGTGTTAAACATATGAAAGGGGAATCCATAATAGCTATAAATAGCAACTGTAAAATCCTTAGAATTCCTTCGACGTAGTAGAAATACCCAAAGTTTACCAATCGCAAACATCAATCATGGGCGCCTAGGCAAAATGGCCATGGTGATTATCATAAGTGACACTTTGTTAGATCAATTAAGGGATTAAGGGCTCGCCACACTCCTCCACACCTTATTCATTGATAAAAAGAAAATTATCAAAATTGTGTCTTTATTTTGCATATGGTAAGACACATTAGAACAGTAAAGAAATAATAGCGAGATCTTAATATTATCTCAATTTCTAAACTAAACAACACAAAACATCATTTTAAATGCCCACATAAGTAATATGGTACTGGCAACAATTTGTTGTGTCCTCGTGACTTACATATGAGGACTTCTCGAGATATAAGTAAAAGTGTGTTTGACCTTCAATTTCCTGGTCGTGTAAACGGATGACAATCACTGATTTCTCCTTTAGTATATCAAAGTTTTTTTTACAAAGTTCACAACATTTTCTTGTCAGTATCATTGCACTCACGTAATTCAAAATTATGTTTTGTATCGCTTAGTTTTTGTGAATTCATGTAAATAGAATGTTAAGGAATTTTTAGGTCTAGCTTTTTTTCTTTACTTTTCTAACATGTCTTACAGTATACATGATAATTTTCTTTTTATCGATGAATAAGGTTCAGAGGAGTTTGGCGAGCTCTTAAAGACCTACAATTATCAGATGTGGGGACCGCTCAGGGCAAACTGAATGACAACTATTTAATCGCCAAATTTTACCGCCTATTCTTTGAAAAAATTTACAAAAACGTAAAATTATCGCAAATGGCGACACGACTGACAGTGTGAGCCAGTGCTGATCCAGATCAGTCGGCATGTCTGTTTTATATCAGAGATTTCAATAGCTGTTGAAAACTGGGGGTAATCTGGTCCCTATTGAGAATTTTTATGGGGTCATTGACATTATTGGATCGTTACGAATCATATCTTGTATAATAATAAAGTGAACTTTACTACTTACAAAATTGCTTTAAGTTCATTTTAGTTTATTTTCAAGTGTCAAATGAGTGTTTACTTCATATTTAAAATGGAATATACACAGTATTTATATTTATTCTTGCAAAAGTTGACAACTATTTCAAAATTCCCCTGCATCAAAATGACCCCAAGCTTAGAATCAGGTGGGATCAAAAGTGAAAAAAATCAAATTTGCTTGCATCAAGATGCAAGAATTTGCATCAGTTAAAATCCCAGTATAATGTCAGGATCTTCTTTGTGAGCTTTTGGATTTACAGATAATCGGTTTTTCATGATGACCAAAACCCGAACAGTGCAGATCCTGATCAAACGGCACAGACGTACTGGCTGACTTGGTCCTACACTGTTTGCTCATGCAATAAATGGCATATATATTGAGGAAGGGTAAATATTACAAAACAAAGGCCAGCATTTCAAAACATTTTTCCAGCACTTATTTTAATAAGTACACTTTTTTACACAGCTGAATATTAGTAGCTAAGCACCTGTCGAATAAAATTATTATTTGTCTTCTAAACATATTGCTTGCTTATCATTTCAGAAAGAAACCTCAAAAAGTGCATGAGAAATTTTCTGTCAGAAATTGTGGTGAGTGAACTGGAACTTTAATGTAAGTACCAAGAACCTGAGACAGCAAGTCAACTACAAATTTAAAACAGGGCAACAGAGTTTTTAATAATATGGCTTGTACCCAAAATGAGACTAATAGAATTGAAAATAGAAAATTTACTAGTGAGGAAGATGACAATGTAATTAGTGCAGTACATGATCCAACGGGTTTACTCAGTGATTGCATAAAAACTGAATCTATTAACCACGAAGTTGTTGAAGGCCAGAACAAGGAGGTTGACCCACAGATACAAGCAGATATTAAACGAGAAGACCATTGTGCAGAGTACACAAAAACAACAGATGAAAATGGAAAACATTTCGACAAGACATGTTCAGTAACATCATTTTCCACCGCACAGAATAAAGGAAAATCCGATCAGTTTGAAGACACGTGTAAATATGTTTGTGATCACTGCTCAATGCAATTTGTGTGTGAGAGTACAGTTGAAAGGCACATCAGACGTCACTTCAAAATTGTTATGCCATTTGTTTGCCAGTTTTGTAAAATGTGCTTTTCTCAGCATAACTTGTTAAGATCTCATAATCAGAGATTCCATTTGAAGAGGAAATATGAATGCCCAGATTGCAATGAATGTTTTGAATCAGTTTGGAAAGTCCAAAAGCATACAATCATGGTCCACAAACTGACCGTTAGACACTGTATACCTTGCGAAAAAATTTTTAAACAGGCTGAATACAAGCAGCATGAGGCTTTTCACGCAGCTCAGCGAAATACATGTTCTGTTTGCAATAAGCAGTTTAATCAAAAGCAAAACCTAATTAGGCACATGGATGTCCATAAACGTGATTACGAATTTCCTTGTGAAGTATGCATGAAGGCATTCAAGTCCCCTCTTTATTTGAAATGTCATCAGTTAAAAAGCCACAGACCATATGTTGTCAAAACAGAAAAGAATTTTTCGTGTCATGTGTGCGGCAAGTTGTTTAAAAATAACATGTGTTTGACACAACACTTAAAAATACATGATTCGGAAAAGAGGTTTATGTGTGATAAATGTGATAAGAAATTTACGTTGAAGCATCAATTAAACAATCACATGACATCACATAATGAAGTCAGGAATCACGTGTGTGACACTTGTGGAGCAAAATTTAAAATGCCTCATCATTTGAGAAATCATATAAAAACCCATGTTAATAATATACAATAATTTACAACTCAAAGTTTGCTAAGCACCAAGAATATTTTTATCCCTTTTCTCCATACACACCTTTATTGCGTGGGCGAACAGTTTAGTAATAGATCCAGATCAGTCGGCACATATCTAATCAGGATCTAAACTGTTTGCTATTAGATTAATTAGGTAATTTCCAGCCAAAATGTGGCAAGTGCAGATCCTTGTAAAAATGCGTATGTATGGAGGAAAGGGTTATGCTTTTATATTCTGGTATATGCAAGACACTAGTTTTTTCTATTTTTATTTCTTTTTATTCATCTCAATAATGACTAAACCCTTGGTTTTCTAAGTCTCTAATGTGGTTGCGTTTGTATTCTTCAAATGGCATGCTGCAACATAATTTCTTAACATATGCAAAATAATCACACAATTGTAACATTTATGTGTGCGAAGTTTCATGGAATTGTATTGTGTCGAGATTTTTGTTTTTTTTGTCTGGCAAAATAATGGCAATTACTAAACACAGGTGAAATAGGAAATATTTCACACCTCAGATAAAGATTGAATAGGCGCATCTTTTCCAATTGCTTAACACAATTATTGTTTGCACCTAAGCCAAACAATTTATTGTTTATGGAAGCATTAAGAAACATTTAATTTTATAAAATTCTACATCGTGTTAACTGTATATATATTTCCACTTTCTACCGAGAACCCTCACAATTAAGGTCGTTTATGAAAGAACTTGATTCCGCAGAAATAATGTAAGCAAATCTTAGTATTTTATCGATTTTTTAGTAACTCATGATTATTTATGGATAAAAATGCAAATAAAATGAGTATTACTTTAGTCTGGAATAAAAGAGACCAACAAACACGTAGAAGAATGAAAGGAAAAGTAAAATGCATTTAATTTCATGAGCAGTGTTTGGGGTACACACCATTTCTATATTTAGGAATAAGATACCAAGTCAAAAATTAATCAAAAACATCAAAAACATTCTGCTTGAATGGAAAATAAAATTTAAGATGTTTGAAACAGTAATATCATATGCAAGCACGATCAATTTTATGATTGTATAAGTTTTACTTCTTTTCTGTTTTGCAGCCACTTCTGTTTATTTGTTTCTGTAATTAAGATTTGTTGTACATGTAGCTCCATTCAAGATTGTGATAGTATTCTATCTCACAACATTATGATTTTTATATGAGCACCGTTTGCATATTTTACGTCATTTAAGGCTAATTACTTGTAAATAGTTCCGCATGTTCCTACTCGGGCTAGTCAGACAATGGCTGACACTATATAGTCCCAATGTTTTTGCATTTTGGGGGATTTCATGATTAAATGGTTAGTATGGCCTGAAAGGAACATGTTTAGTAAATGCGTGCTTTTATTGACACACTCACAGCAAATGTATGTTTGGAAATGCAGTACAGTGTATATGAAGAAAGGCCCTGGTTTTAACAGTTTTGAAGTTCACACAGACCACCGGTTTCAATTTGTCAAATCTCTGTTAGTTGAAAGATGACCCCTACTTTTGTTGCTGGAATTGGACAGTAGAAACGCTTAGCTTCAAAAAACACATAAGTTATAGTCCAGTCAGCGTAGCATATCACCTTGAACTAATTGCAAAAGTTTCACTAAGTGTCATCTGCGAATCATCAGACATAGATATACATCCAACAAAAAGTTGCACTCCGGTGGGTTGGGGGAAATGGGTTTAATTGACTATTTAAATTTCGGCTTTAATGATTCAACAATTATGGCTGTGATGGTACACCATACTCGAACACATAAAGTTTGCACGCGCCATTTTTTTAACTTCCGGAAGCATGTAAACAAACAAGGTCGAGTGTTTATTGCAAGAATAGTTATCTGGAATGGCGACTTTTGTCATGTAAGTTGATTATTAATTTCATATTTTATATATTTTTATTGTTTTATGCATTAGTTTGAATGCTTGACTTAAAAATGCATGTAAATGATCGATTTCATCATTTAACAGAAACCAGTGAATTTCCATTTATTTTGTTATATATTTCATTAATTAACTCAATAAAGTAAACACAGAACAGCTAAATATTGTAAAATATTGAAATAAATCCCCAATATGGCTATTTTCCGTATATTTGGATTGACCTTCACAAGAAGGTTTTCGCAAATTTTTAAACTACGGAAGCCGATACACAACAAAACCATAACTATAATTCGTTTATGTGTCATTGTCTTATTCGTGTTTTACAGTCAATATCGGCAAATATGTAGTACCTAAATTAATTTTAACTGAAAGAATAGTGTATAAACAATTTTAACATTAATCTTAAACAAGGAACACGATAACGGTAAAAAATTTGACATCAATATATATTATAAAAATGGCCTTTTCATACTGTAAACATATTTTACGCTACGTTTATTTAATGTAACCCATATTTATTAATTTTTTCATCATTATTTACAGAATCATATGGAATTCCCATATCATCATCACTCGACTGTGAATGCCAACCCAAGGTAATAGGGTGCATCTCTATCTTTATGACTAAATAATATATTTTGATATACAGATATTTATAACAAGAGAAAAATGTGGAAAGAAACGTTGGGATTTTTTTTATTAAGTACAGGTTCAGTTTATAATCACTATTGCATCCAGGTATTTCACATCGAGATTTTATTTATAAACTTAAGAAAATGAAATGCACCTCTTTGGTTGCACGACGGTGACAGGGGTTTAAGAGTTTATGAAATCGTGTTTATTATTCTTTATTTAAAGGCTGTGACACACCGTGGTAAAGGTTATTGCACCGTCAACAGAACCAGCAAGGATAGAATAGTGTGTATTTACGATGTTACACATACCATATTTGAGACTCTCTTCACCCCAAAACCACTGTGACTACAATAACAATGATATAATGACAATTGTGTCACATGATCAATTGTCCCATTTGATTTTCGTAATACTTGACTGTAGTTTTTATGGCAAGCATGCTAATATTAAAAGTCTTAAGTGAGGTGCAGATGTTTTTTCTGTCAGACCCATCAAAATTCAAGACACTATATATACCAGAAATGTACAAAACAGAATAATTAAATGGTTCCGTGAAGTGCTTTGACAGACACTTAATGTGCTGAGCAAGAGATCACATGTGTCGTTGAAGAAGAACGTGTACGTGCGTGTTTACGAGGCATAAAAGACCATCACCGAGAAAGATCTAGAACATCAAAATATGCAGACTGTGTTTTCTGAAATAAATGTGATCTGTTACTTCTTTTCATGCCAATACTGGTTGTGATTTAATTTCTCACATATTTAGAACAGGAAAGTCAACTGCCATGAAGGAGTTGATTGTTAATATAGACGCAAGAAGCTGAGAAACAGTTCATGTCGAGTCAATCAGACAAAGATGTAGGAAAACTAGGTGAAAAGACTATCATCATGTTATACGACAGATCTCCATCTATATCGCTAGATACGACAAAATCAAAAATGTGAAGGTGATTAAAAGGACGTTATTTGTGCAAGTTCATACATTATCTCCAACATTAGACACTGCACTTTTATTATAAACACGTTTATATTCAGATCTAGATCTGGGTTGGAAATACAATGTTTAAACCTGAAGACCAGTGGTGGGATATGACTTGTAACAAATATTTGTTCTCTGCCTCCTGCACATGAAAATATTTTGAATGCCAACCGTTGCCTTTATTATAGTAACAATGTAGTATTTTTAGAAAACATGGATTGAAATGGATAGATTTTTGAATTGAGTGTTGTTGCTTTGGGTGTTCTTATTCTCCAACTCGCGCAGAATTAGATATTGATGAATACATATGAACTTGAACAACCCTTTTCTCCAACTATACGAATTTTAACGTTTTCGACCGCCTACTATGGACGTACAGTTTTCGTTTTCTTAATTATATTGATATACAATAATTATATAATAAACTTCGGTGCATCATATTTATGCAGTTTTACATTGTATTTAAAAAAAAATGAAAAAGAATAAACAAATTTATATTGTATCAAAATATTAATATTTACTTTAGTGGGTGGGGTAAAATAACCTCTAAATATGTTCTGATTTTGCAAGATTGCAAACTGAAATGAAGCTAAAGTTTTGAACATTTACTACTTCAATGACAACAATCTTAAGTATTCGTTGGCGAAAGTTTTATTAAAACTATGATCAATGCTTAAATTTTATCCAAAAATTTGCACTTTTTATCGGTCAGTCAGTTCAAGTGCTTTTTGTTTCAAATTTCTTATCAGTTTTCAAATTGCAACTTTTTTTTCCTTTAAAGAAGACGCGTGTTTCTTACAAACACATAAAAATGAATTCTTTTACATTTTCCTCACAATGTGATGCTTTTTTGATTGTTACTTAAGTGGGTGGGGTAAAATGACCTCTAAAAATGTTCTGATTTTGCAAGATTGCAATCCAAAATATAACTATGTCAAGTTTTAAACATTAACTAGTTCAAAAACGTCATTCTCCAGCATTCTATGACAATAGTTTTATTAAAACTCTGATCAATGCTTTAATTTTATCCAAAATCGTTATGTTGAAAATATGCAAATTTTTATCGGTCAGTCAGTTCAAATGCGTTTTTTCTCAAAATTCCATCAGTTTTCAAAATGCAACTTTTTACCCTTTAAAGTAGACATGTTCTACTAATAAAAAACATACAAATCAATTCTTTTGCATTTTCCTCACAATTCTGTGCCAATTTGATAATTTTTACTTAAGTGGGTGGGGTAAAATAACACCTAAAAATGTTCTGATTTCGCAAGATTGCAAACAAAAATGAAACTATGACAAGTTTTAAACATTTACTAGTTCAAAAACGTCATTCTCCAGCATTCTATGACAATAGTTTTATTAAAACTCTGATCAATGCTTTAATTTTATCCAAAACCGGTATGTTGAAAATATGCAAATTTTTATCGGTCAGTCAGTTCAAATGCGTCTTTCCCGATTTCCCATTCGTTTTCAAAATGCAACTTTTTACCATTTAAAGTAGACATGTTCTTCTAACAAAAAACATACAAATCAATTTTTTTGCATTTTCCTCACAATTCTGTGCCAATTTGATAATTTTTTCTTAAGTGGGTGGGGTAAAATAACATCTAAAATGTTCTGATATCGCAAGATTGCAAACCAAAATGAAACTTTGGCAAGTTTTAAACATTTACTAGTTCAGTAACGTCATTCTCCTGCATTCTATTGCAATAGTTTTATTAAAACTATGATCAATGTTTTAATTTTATCAAAAAATTTATATGTTTAAAATTTGGAGATTTTTTTCGGTCAGTCAGTTCAAATGCATTTTTTCCAAATTTCCCATCAGTTTTCAAAATGCAACTTTTTACCCTTTAAAGTAGACATGTTCTTCTAACAAAAAACATACAAATCAATTCTTTTGCAATTTCTTCACACTTCGATGCTATTTTGGGGTACGCTGACTGGCCTATTAGCCCTTTATCAAATGGTACCAGATATCATGTCATGTTTATTATAGGGAAGTCTATTTACAGGTCTTACACCTTTAGGGTTGTTTTGTTTTAATGAATTTTATTTTGCAAAGTCTATTGGAAAAGAAGAGACTTCATATATATCTTAAAATAGATGAGAAGGGAACTTTGAAAGCCACCGAACACGACAAACATGAAAATACTGCAGGCTCGGTTTGATTGAGCCTCTTCATGGGCAGTAATGGGAATGCTTATTACTGCCCACGCCGCCTAGCCCCGGGTTGAGCGCAACTGAGTAATTACACCATTAAATAGTACAATTTCGATCCATCCCAAACGATGGTATGCATATGGCGGTGAACATGGAACCTTCAATGAGGTATTTTCAGATTAATACCATTCCATGTTCAGCGGCGTATGGTCCCCAGATAAAAGAATGGGTTTGCCCTAAACGAGAAAACAACGGGCGGAACAAAACAGAATAGAATTTTGACAGGGGATCTTAGAATATAAATCCTGCATATCACAGATTTACGCCAAAGGCAAAATTTAAAAAGCAATACTTTAAGTAAATAATTAAGTAATACTCTTGTGAATCAACTCTGTTCAACAACAGAGCTAGCCAGTTTATATGGTGTCATGCAAAGCATAAATACCGTCATTGTTTGAATATAAGCCGCACTTATGTATAAGCGCACCATCCCCAAACTTGATGGAACAGATGAAAATGGCTTATAATGTATTTAAAAACAGCCAAACCTGTGTTTTAGCCGCATCCCCAACTTTTTACCGGCGAATTCTGGGAAAAATGTGCGGCTTATATTCAGACAATGACGGTAAGTAAAATTCATACCGTTTTAAAAGGGGGAAACTACCACAATTGTATTAAATTAATAAAATATCTTAATTCTGAATACACATGTACAATAATTTTGAAAATTGTAAATAAACATGTCTCAATAGAGCATTGCATCTTGTTATTTATTACTAATAATATTAATTGTATCGCCTTTTCGAAGAAAAAAGAGATACAAAGGGATCACTTTGTCAGTCGGTCCGTTACAGAAACTTAACGGTCCAGTGTAGTGGTGCTATAAACCGGAAACTTAAAAGAACCAGGGACGATTCTGGAATTGTAGAGTCCTCTGTATCTTGCACTATCCTCCAAAAACCTTAAATGACTAACACTCTTCTGTAGGCGTCGCTCATATGGGCAACCGGTAGCGACGATAAAAAAATGGAAATACAAACAAACTCACACACATATTATGAAAAGTAATTAATCACTTTCAATTAATATAGAAATGTTATAATTAAATAAACAAGTATGATAAACATTGTTAAATGTTTTATGCAAATAAAATATTCGTATTCGATAACATGCTTTTTACAGAAATAGTTAAAGCCCCAGTCCTAAACTTAAATAAGAATATGCTATTGAAAAATCATATTTGTCCATATAGGCTCCAATATATAAACTCTCTAACAGAACACAAAAGGTCCGATCGAATTCTTTCTTATAGACTGGATTTTCAATGATAATGTTAAATTATCGTTAACGAACTGTTAAGAAGCTAAATATAATGGAGCTATATCTAGCACCTATTTAAAACGAAGCGACCACTTCATGCGCAATCTCGATTTCTGTGACGTTTCGGAATTCCTACTTTCGCTTTTAGTCGCGCGGACCAAATTTATTTTAGTAAATTAAAATTTTATAAGCTCGAACTAGTGCTGCAAATTTGTGCCTATAGTTCCAAATACTGTTGATACATAAGATAGAGTTATTGAATAGAGTTCTTTCAATTTGTTACCTCCCCTTAGCGCTCTCTAAAATTGAAGAGCATATTTAGTCGATAACTGCACGCGGGGTTGCATGTTTACTATAATTAATTAATTAATTAAGAGATTTATATGTACTAAGGCACTGCCTCAATGCGAGCTCTAGTGAAAAACTTTTTTATTAAAGAAAACTTTACAACTGGCTGCTACTGAATGACTTGAAACATCTTGAACTAAGTTTTATTATTTAATAAACCAAAATGTAACAAAAAAGCTTTTATTAAGTTGTTACACTTTAGCAACAAGCAATGCATTTTACTGTCTTTATTCTGATTATATTACTTCAAAAATAAAATTTTTGTAGATTTCCTTCAGGCCGCCTTAGTAGCTAAGCTGATAGCCCAACGATTTTTGCACAACAAGCTTTTCTATGAATACAATGTCTGCCCTTCGCGAACAACCCAGTTAGCATTCAAATCAAAGGGGAAAATTTTCCTTCTATGTCTTAATGCCAGCGATAAGAATCCTTGTCGCAACTTTTGACGCTTCAAATAGTTTTTTAAACCTATATATCTTTAAAAAGAATTACATACCCTAAAAGCTAATTCCAATTAAAATCAATATATGTGATACTTTTTCAGAAACTTGTTTGTTTATTATGAAAAAAAAACTTATAAGCCTCAACAATTGTCAACAGTTTTTATGTTGCACCATTAAAAGTCTACCCGACTGTAGTGTATCGATTTATGAAAGAGACGCTTTCATTGGTTATTACGTTAAAATCTACATGTAAACGGCATAAACAATAGTAGGTTGAAAAGTTTTATGTGTGGTATCATTTTTATACCCCCACAAACGAAGTTTGAGGGGGTATATAGGAGTGAGCTTGTCGGTCGGTCGGCCGGTCGGTCTGTCGGTCGGTCGGATTCTTCGTTTCCAGATGATAACTCATGAAAGGCTTGACAGAATTAAATAATTTTTGGTACACAGGTATATCGTCATAAGATACAGGTCAAGTTCGATTTTGGGGCTGGTGGGATCAGTGTCAAGGTCACTGTTACTAAAAATAGAAAAATGGTTTCCAGATGATAACTCATGAAACACCTCACAGATTTAATCCTTGTTTGGTAAATAGATGTAACATCACAAGATACAGGTCAAGTTCGATTTTGGGGCTGGTGGGGTCAATGTCACGGTCAGTATTACTAAAAATAGAAAAAGGGTTTCCAGATGATAACTCATGAAAATTCACAGATTAAATCCTTTTTTGGTACATATATGTAATATCAGAAGATACAGGTCGAGTTCGACTTTGGGGCCTGAGGGGTCAGTGTCAAGGTCACTGTAACTTAAAAAAGAAAAAATGTTTCTGGACTATAACTCATGAAATACTTCATAGATTTAATTATTTTTTGGGACACAGATGTAACATAACAAGATATAGGTTAGGTTTGACTTTGGGGCCTGTGGGTTCAAGGTCAAGGTCACTGTTATTTAAACTTCAAAACTTCGTTTCCACTCAGTAACTATAGCTTGGAATGAGATTCTTAAATGAAATTTGGTGTAATGGTGGTTTTTGTGAAGATTACTTTTGGGATTCAAGGTCTGTGGGGTCAAGGTCACTGTTACTAAAATAGAAAAAAAACTGAATGCTCAATAACTGGTTCAGAATGAGATATTGTGATGAAAATTGCTATATAGGTAGTGTCTGTGAAGACGAAACTGGGTATTGAAATTGGGCCTGATGGGGTCAAGGTCACTGTTACTAAAAATAGAAAAAAATGGTTTCTGGTTTTTATTTGTTTGATACTTTAGAGACTATTTATGTTTTATAACAACAAATGAACATTGTAGTGCTGAAATTATCATGTGGCAGTGAAAAAATGGGAATTTAAATCGGGTTCATTTCCACCAAAGTTTTGATCCTTAACTGCTTGAGACGTAAAGAACAGACGTCTATAAAAAGTCAGTATGCTAATGGGTCTGTACTTGGAGTCGAATGATTGAGATTACTTATCTGACAGAGCATCACTATGAAAACTGGATCTAAGGTTCAAGTCCTGGTCAAGGCTATTCTTTCCAACCCAAAACTACCACATAAATATTGATATGTTAACAAAATAGTCCCTCCTGCTTTCACACTCGGGGCTTGGGACCCGACGATGGTGCAGTTGCCTATTTTGTTTTGGTTCTTCTTTTATGTAGAAGCCTAAAACTAATATTGAAATGCTGGTAACAGCACCATTGCTAACACAGAATAACATGATAATAACCTAATTATACTGATATACCGGAAACATCAAAAATAGTATCATTAAAAAATCTTTGCATTAAGGTTCCCATTTCAGGCATGACTGCATCAAAATAGGCATATGTTACAAACAAAATGCACGATAGACAATATAATAGATGCACACAGATAAAAGATAAACCCGAACAGTGCAGATCCTGATCAAACGGCACAGACGTACTGGCTGACTTGGTCCTACACTGTTTGCTCATGCAATAAATGGCATATATATTGAGGAAGGGTTAATATTATAAAACAAAGGCCAGCATTTCTTAACATTTTTCCAGCACTTATTTTAATAAGTACACTTTTTTACACAGCTGAATATTAGTAGCTAAGCACCTGTCGAATAAAATTATTATTTGTCTTCTAAACATATTGCATACTTATCATTTCAGAAAGAAACCTCAAACACCGCATGAGAAAGATTCTGTCAGAAATTGTGTTGAGTGAACTGGAACTTTGTAAGTAACAAGAACCTGAGACAGCAAGTCAACTACAAATTTAAAACAGGGCAACAGAGTTTATAATTTGGATGATATGGCTAGTACCCAAAATGAGAATAATGGAGTTGAAAAAAGACCTCACCAGTGAGGACGATGACAATTTAATTAATGCAGTACATGATTCAACGGGTTTACTCAGTGATTGCATTAAAACTGAATCTATTAAGAAAGTTGTTGAAGGTTGGAATGAGAACACTGAACCAGAGATACAAGCAGATATTAAACGAGAAGATCATAATGCAGAGTACACAAAAACAACAGATGAAAATGGAAAACACACAGACAAGAAATGTTCAGTAACACTATTTTCCACAGCACAGAATAAAGGAAAATCCAATCAGTTTGAAGATACATGTAAATATATTTGTGACCACTGCTCAATGCAATTTGTGTGCAAGGAGACAATTAAAAGACACATCAGACTTCACTTCAGACCTGTTAATGTTAAACCATTTGTTTGTCAGTTTTGTAAAAAGTACTTTTCTAATCATAAATTATTAAGGTTTCATAATCAGAGATTTCATTTGAAGCTTAAATATGAATGCCCAGATTGCAATGAATGTTTTGTATCGGTGTGCAAAATCCAAAAGCATACAATCAAGGCCCACAAACTGCCCGTTAGACACTGTATACCTTGTGACAAAATTTTTAAACAGTCAGAATATAAGCAGCATCATGCCGTTCATACAGCTCAGCGAAATACATGTTCTGTTTGCAATATTCAGTTTAATCACAAGACCAAGTTAGTAAGACACATGGACGTTCATGAACGTGATAACAACTTTTCTTGTGAAGTATGCATGAAAGCATTCAAATCTTCTCATAGTTTGAAATCTCATCAGTTAAAGCGCCACAGACCATATGTTGTCAAAACGGAAAAGAATTACTCATGTCATGTGTGCGGCAAGTTGTTTAAAGTTTGCAATAGTTTGACAACACACTTAAAAATACATGATTCGGAAAAGCGGTTCATGTGTGATAAATGTGATAAGAAATTTACGTTTAAGCATCAATTAGAAAATCACATGACATCACATAATGAAGTCAGGAATTATGTGTGTGACACTTGTGGAGCAAAATTTAAAATGCCTCATCATTTGAGAAATCATATAAAAACCCATGTTTATAATATTCAACAACATTTGGGCAATAAGGTTCAGAGATCGCATATTTTGTCACCATCAGCAGCTCTTACATTCCCTTAATGGTCACAATCATTATTCCCAAAGTATTTAACCTGTTCCACCATATATACATCTGTTATTGCATAAACAAACAGTGTAGATCCAGATCAGCCGGCACATCTGTGCCATCTGATCGTTATCTACACTGTTCGCTTTTTTATTTATAAGACCAAAATGGGAATAGTGCATGACCTGATATGATGGCACAGATGTGATCTGGATCTACACATTTTTCTTGTGCGATTAAAGCCTATGTATTGAAGATTGAAAGGTTTAAGCCAAATGTTGCTAAACAATTTTTTTTCATATTTTGGGTTAAAATCTACAAATACAGAAGTGAAACAGTATTGCCTTGTAAATAATATTTATTAGAATTTATTTTTAATTCCTTGCATACTTATCATTGTACATTTTATTGGCATTTTTCATAAAAGTAAATAAGTATATCAGGAGACGAGTCTCAAATACCAAACGAATTCGGCCACACAGATGCTTGAGATTGGAGACTGGTTTTCTGATTTAGTTTTATGGTTTCGATGACACTTGATCTTGACATCATGAGCTATGTTTTCCTTCTTAAAGGTCATTTTGCTTCCAGTTAAAATTTAAAATAAAAATGTAGAAATTGTAGTATTTTTCTCGATCTTTTAGTTCACCTGCCACATAGTGACAGGATGAGCTTTTGTGATCGCCCGTTGTCCGTCCGTCCATTCACAATTGTTGTCCACAACAATTATCGGTCTTAATTTTTATCTGATCTTCTTCAAACTAGGTCAGAATGTTTATCTCAATGATATCTAGGTCAAGTTTGAAACTGGGTCGTGTGACCTTTAAAACTAGGTCACTAGGTTAAATTAAAGAAAAAGCTTGTCTGCACTCTAGGGTTCTACATTTTAGTGCGATCTTCTTTAAACTTGGTCAGAATGTTTATATCAATGATATCTAGATCAAGTTTCAAACTGGGTCATGTGACCTTGAAATCTAGATCACTAGGTCAAATTATTAAGAAAGCTTGTCAGCACACTTGCGGTCGTTATTTTGATTCTATCTTCTTCAAACTTGGTCAGAATGTCTATCTTAATGATTTGAAGGTAAAGTTTGAAACTGGGTCATGTGACCCTTAAAAAAAGGTCACTAGGTCAGATAAAAGAAAAAGCTTGCATGCACTCTAGCGGTCTTAATTTTGGTTCGATCTTCCTTCAACTTGGTAAGAATGTGTATCTTAATAAAAGCTAGACCAAATTTGTAATTGGGTCATGTGACCATTAAAACTAGGTCACTAGGCCAAATTAAAGAAAAAGCTTGTCTGCACTCTAGCGGTCTTAATTTTGGCTAGATCTTCTTCAAACTTGGTCAGAACGTTTATCTCAATGATATCTAGGTCGAGTTTGAAACAAGGTCATGTGACCTTGAAATTTAGGTCACTGGATTAAATTATAGAAAAAGCTTGTCCGCACTCAAATGGTCATTATTTTGGTAGAATCTTCTTCAAACTTGGTCAGAATGTTTATTTCAACGATTTCTAGGTCAAGTTCGAAACTAGGTCATTTACCCTTGAAATCTAGGTAACAATGTCAAATTATAGAAAAAAGCTTGTCCACACTCAAATGGTCATTATTTTGGTAGAATCTTCTTCAAACTTGGTCAGTATGTTTATTTCAACGATTTCTAGGTCAAGTTCGAAACTAGGTCATTTACCCTTGAAATCTAGGTAACAATGTCAAATTATAGAAAAAAGCTTGTCCGCACTCTAGCAGTCTTAATTTTGGTCCGATTTTCATCAAACTTGGTCAGAGTGTTTACCACAATGACATCTAGTTCAATTTCAAAACTTGGTCATTTGACCTTGAAAACTAGGTCACTAGGACAACTTATAGAAAAAGCTTGTCTTCACTCAGTCCTAACTTTTGTCAGATTCTTTTTAAAACTTGGTAAGAATGTCTCTCAATGATATCTAGGTCAAGTTCGCAACTGAGTCATGTGACCTTGAAAACTAGGTCAATAGGTTGAATTATAGAAAACGCTTGTCCGCACTCTAGCAGTCTTAATTTAAGTCCAGTGTTTTTTAAATTTGGTCAGAATTTTTATCTCAATGCTATCTTTGTTATGGTCGTAAGTGGGTCGTGTGACCTTGGAAACTGAACAATATGTCGGATTTAAGAAAAAGCTTGTCCGCACATTAGCGGTTTTAGTTTTACTTCAAGCTTGGTCGGAATGTTTATCTCAATGATATCTAGGTCATGTTCGAAAGTGGGTCATATGGCCTCGAACACAAGGTCACTATGCCAAATAGTAGAAAAAGCTTTTCCGCACTCTAGTGATGTTAATTTTTGTCCTCTTTGATAAGCTTGGTCAGAATGTTTATCTCAATGATATCTAGGTCAAGTTTGAAACTGTGACCTTGAAAACTAGGTCACTACGTCAAGTTGTAATAAGCTTGTCTGCACACTAGTGGTCTTTATTTTAATCTTCACTTTCATCACCATAAGACCTTTGCAACTTTCTGAATGTGCCGAATTTAACTATTTATACATTGTCTGTACAATAGCAGCTTCATTTTTTTGTGTCGCCCTTTCGAAGAAATGGCGATACATAGGGACCGCTTTGTCCGTCCGTCCGTCCGTCCGTCGGTCCGTCACGAAAACTTAACGTTGGCTATAACTTTGCCATTTCTTAATATTTCTTAATCAAACTTGCAAATTATATTGCTTATGACTACGTGCTCGAGATGATGCCAATTTCTCAAGTTCAAGGTCACATTTGATGGAGTTATGCCCCTTTTTTACTCGGATTTTACACCAAAACTTAACGTTGGCTATAATTTTGCCATTTCTTAATATTTCTTTACCAAACTTGCAAATTATATTGCTTATGACAACAAGCTCGAGATGATGCATAATTCTCAAGGTCAAGGTCACATTTGATGGAGTTATGCCCCTTTTTGTACTTGGATTTTTACACGAAAACTTAACGTTGGATATAACTTTGTCATTTCTTAATATTTTTACATCAAACTTTCAAATTATATTCCTTATGACAACAGGCTCATGATGATATCACATTCTTTAGGTCAAGGTCACATTTGATGGAGTTATTTCCCTTTTTACGAAAACTTAACATCGGTTATAACTTTGCCATTTCTTAATATTTCTTCATCAAACTTTAAGATTATATTCCTTTTCACAACACGCTCCTGATAATACCACATTCTTTAGGTCAAGGTCACACTTGATGGAGTTATTCCCCTTTATATGAAAACTAAACGTTTGCTATAACTTTGCCATTTATTAATATTTCTTCATCAAACTTTCAAATTATATTATTTGAATATAATCGTACTTGAGTTACTATAAGATATCGGTTCCTTTCTAGAACCAGCTAGATTCCATAATGGGTTCCAGAGTTATGGCCCTTGAAAGAGCCAGAGTAAACGATTTTGACATTTTCTCCACAATAGCAGCTATATAATTTTACCACACTTGCACACAACTCTTGCAAGCATTGAGCAGTTGTTGACAGCTGAGCGACCCAGGGTCCCATGGACCCTCTTGTTTTACTAACTTATGATTTTTGTGGAAAACAAATCGATACAAAATGCATGTTTCTTCAGTCTGGAGTCAAAAAGACAAAGAAGGCAAAAAGGAAACTTTAAGGCTTCTACATTTAATTACAGAAGCAGTGTTTGGGAAACGCACAATATAATATTATATACTTTAGGAATACCAATCCATGTCAAATATTAAACAAAAACATCAAAAACATTCTGCTTGAAAGGAAAATTAGAGGTAAGATATTTTAAACATAAATATTAAACGCAAGCAAAATCAATTTAATTATAATATTTTACTTTTCTGTTCTACTTCAATAGTTATTGTAATTAAGATTTAGTGTACATGTAGCTCCATTAATTACGATTGCGATTTATTTTTATTTCACAATATATGAATTTTACATGAGCACCGTTTGCATATTTTACGTCATTTACCCGTTAATCGTTGTTTTGTTTCAAGGAAATGTTGGGTACCCTAAGTTGTGTGGACTATTTGCAAGAAAGAGACATCTTATTTTTAACAATACTTGTCATAGATAAAAAGGGAACTTTGAAAGCCACCGAACAAGACAAATACGAGAATATTGCAGACGCGGTTTGATTGAGCCTGTTCATAGGCAGTAATGGAAATGGATATTACTGCCCACGCCGTCTAAACCTGGTTAGAGCTCAACTCAATATTTACCAAAAAAAAAACAGTACAATTTCGATGCATGTCTTTGGTCGAACATACAAAATCCAGGCACAAATTTCTTCGAATGAAAAGGCTGGAAAATGGGATGTACTTATTTTTGCTCAATAAATACTGTTCACGAAAATAATCAAAATTAGCAATTTGTAATATGGAAATATGTGTGTTTGATATAATGAACTACTGGAAATATAAATATTCGCTAACTTCCCTTACACTTTTTACTGTTCATTATGATATCCCAAAGTTGAGACGCTAGGCACTTATGTTTACAAAATGGTATATAGTGTTTTTAACCAGGTTTTCTTTAAAAAATATCCTGGTTATTAGATTAGGGTATGTCGTTGGGCGGGCGGCTGGGCGGGCGGGCGGTCGTCAACATTTTGTTAAGTTTTTTGTGAAAGTTGCGTTTTTCTCAGTAACCGTTCAAGGTACAACTTTGAAACTTAACATAGTTGTCTGTCATATCAACACCAATTATCAGGACAAGTTTTTTATAATCCCTGAATGTATTTTGGCAAAGTTATCCCCTTTTTTCACTTATAAATTTTGTTAAGTTTTTTTGTGAAAGTTTTTTTTCAGTCACCGTTTAAGACACAACTTTGAAACTAAACATAGTTTTCTGACATATCAACACCAATTATCAGGACAAGTTATATAATTCCTGACTGTATCTTGAAAGAGTAATGCCCCTTTTTCACTTAGAAATTTTGTAAAGTTTTTTTGAAATTGTGTTTTTCTCAGTAACCGTTTAAGATACAACTTTGAAACTTAACATAGTTGTCTGACATCTCAATACCAATAATCAGTACAAGTTTCATAATTCCAGACTATTTTTACAAAGTTTTTCCCCTTTTTTGCCTAAGAAATTGTGTTGTTTGTGAAAATTGTCTTTTTCTCAGTTACCATTCTATGTATAGATTTGAAACTGAAGATAATTGTTTGACATCAAAGTACCAATTATCAGGTGAAGTTTCATAACCCCTGACTCTGTTTTGCCAAAGTAATGCCCCTTTCTGACTTTGATTTTTGTTAAGTATTTTGTGAATGTTATCTGTTGATGCCAAATTGCCTGTTGACGCTTGGCTTGGTTTGTGGGTATCTTATATCAACAGGCAGCTTTGGGATTGCTTCCCAGTTGTCTGTGATAAAGGTCAAGGTCACTTTTGCTAAAATAGAAATTCAGCTTACCCTCAATAACTTGAGTTTGCTTTTACCTTTGATGCCAAACTTAGTATATGAGTAGCTGATATCAAAAGGCAGCTCGGGATTGCCACCCAGGTATCTGTGATCTAGGTCAAGGTCACTGTTGCTAAAATAGAAATTCAGTTTTCCCTGAATAACTTGTGTTTGCTTTGGTATATTGACGCCAAACTTAGTGTTGGTATCTAATATCAAGATGCAGCTTGAGATTGCTACCCAGGCGCCTGTGATAAAGCTCAATGTCACTTTTGCTAAAAGTAGAAATTCAGTTTCTGCTCAATAGCTTGAGTTTGCTTTGGCCTATTGACACCAAACTCTGTGATAAAGGTCAATGTCACTTTTGCTAAAAATAGAAATTCAGGTTTCTCCTTATTACTTGGGTTAGCTGTGATCTATTGATACCAAACTTTCTTTGGGTAGCTTATACAAAGACGCAACTTGGGATTGCTACTAAGAAGACTGTGATCAAGAACAAGGTCACTGTTGCTAAAAATAGAAGTTCAGTTTCTTCATATCAGATATTTTCTTTACAAAAGTATAAGTATTGAATGAAAACCTTTTTCGGCGCGTGGCGACGTTTTTTTTCTTGTATGTATTTGTATCAGATCAGAATGCTTTATTCTCATATGGGGCTCGTCACGGGAAAATGTACCTTCGGACAGACTTTTTTTTTGACGTCGATTTTTGAAATGACGTCATAAATTTGAGCAGACGACATATATTATTTATTATACATTTCGCGGTAAAAATACCATTTTATTGTCAAAATGTGTTACAAAATCACATTTTAGTTATAAGAAGTTGATTTATAGTTGTAAATTCTTTCTAAATTTATTTAAAACTAAAATATCACTAAAATGACCGAATCTACCTTTTTCCATGACGCGCCCCATTTTATATTTACATGTCTGTTTACAGATTCACAATACCCGGTAAATAAGTTGTTAACTTTCTACCGAGAACCCTAAAAATTAAGGTCGTTTATGAAAGAACTTGATTCCGCAGAAATAATGTAAGCAGAAATAAAAAGCACACATGAATATTAACGAATTTGGAGCCCGAGAAATAACCACTTATACATTAATTTAAATCTTAGTATTTTATCGATTTTTTAGCAACTCTTGATTATTTATGGATAAAAATGCATATAAAATGAGTATTACTTTAGTCTGGAATAAAAGAGACCAACACTTAGAAGAATGAAAGGAAAAGTAAACTGCATTTAATTTCATGAGCAGTGTTTGGGGTACACACCATTTCTATATTTAGGAATAAGATACCAAGTCAAAAATAAATCAAAAACATCAAGATTTGAACATTTTGCTTGAATGGAAAATAAAATTTAAGATGTTTGAAAAAGTAATATCGTATGCAAGCACGATCAATTTTATGATTGTATAAGTTTTACTTCTTTTCTGTTTTGAAGCCACTTTATAATATTGTCCGGACAATTACACAAAAACTATGAGAGGTATCAAGACTAAACTTCATAGGTAGTTAGATCTCGTTGAGGAGCAGTGCAGTGCACAAGAACTATAACTCTTGCTTTATTCATTTTTGAGTTATTGCCCTTTGAAATTTCTCATACTTACTTTTTGTCCGGGGCATATCTCACAAAGTCTAAGAGTTATGAAGTTGAAACTTCATAAGTAGATAGATCTCAATGAGGAGCAGTGCAGTGCACAAGAACCATAACTCTTGCTTTATTCATTTTTGAGTTATTGCCATTTGAAATTTCTCATACTTTTTTTGTCCGGGGCATATCTCACAAAGTATAAGAGTTATGAAGTTGAAACTTCATAAGTAGATAGATCTCAATGAGGAGCAGTGCAGTGCACAAGAACTATAACTCTTGCTTTATTCATTTTTGAGTTATTGCCCTTTGAAATTTCTCATACTTACTTTTTGTCCGGGGCATATCTCACAAAGTCTAAGAGTTATGAAGTTGAAACTTCATAAGTAGATAGATCTCAATGAGGAGCAGTGCAGTGCATAAGAACCATAACTCTTGCTTTATTCATTTTTGAGTTATTGCCCTTTCAAATTTCTCATACTTACTTTTTGTCTGGGGCATATCTCACAAAGTATAAGAGTTATGAAGTTGAACCTTCATAACTAGATAGATCTCAGGGAGGAGCAGTGCAGTGCACAAGAACCATAACTCTTGCTTTATTCATTTTTGAGTTATTGCCCTTTGAAATTTTTCATACTTACTTTTTGTCCGGGGCATATCTCACAAAGAATAAGAGTTATGAAGTTGAAACTTCATAAGTAGATAGATCTCAATGATGAGCAGTGCAGTGCATAAGAACCATAACTCTTGCTTTTATTGATTTTTGATTTATTGCCCTTTGAAATTTCTCTTACTTATTTTTTGTCCACGGCATATCACACAAAGTATAAGAGTTATGAACTTGAAACTTAATAAGTAGAATGAATTCGTTGAGGAGCAGTGCAGCACACAAGAGCCATAACTCTTGCTTTATTCATTATAGAGTTAATGCCCTTTGAAATTTACCATACTTACTTTTTGTCCGGGGCATATCTCACAAAGTATAAGAGTTAGGAAGTTGAAACTTCATAAGTAGATAGATCTCAATGAGGCGCAGTGCAGTGCACAAGAACCATAAATCTTGCTTTATTGATTTTTTTATTTATTTCCCTTTACAATTTCTCTTACTTAGTTTTATCTGGTGCATATCTCACAAAGTATAAAAGTTTCTGAACTTGAAACTTCATAAGTAGAATGATCTCAATGCGGAGCAGTGCAATGCACAAGAACCATAACTCTTGCTTTATTCATTTTTGAGTTAGTGCCCTTTGAAATTTCTCTTTTTTTTGTCTTATTTTTGTACAATATTGTAAAATGCTTTCTGTTTGAATCGTAAAGGAAACTTTCAAATACAATATCTTTCTTACAAATTCTTCCTGTTCTAACAAAAAAGTATTTGTGACAAAGCGGCTCTTGTTTGTTTCTGTAATTAAGATTTGTTGTACATGTAGCTCCATTCAAGATTGTGATAGTATTCTATCTCACAACATTATGATTTTTATATGAGCACCGTTTGCATATTTTACGTCATTTAAGGCTAATTACTTGTAAATAGTTCCGCATGTTCCTACTCGGGCTAGTCAGACAATGGCTGACACTATATAGTCCCAATGTTTTTGCATTTTGGGGGATTTCATGATTAAATGGCTAGTACGGCCTGAAAGGAACATGTTTAGTAAATGCGTGCTTTTCTTGACACACTCATAGCAAATTTATGTTTGGAAATGCATTACAGTGTATATGAAAAAGGCCCTGGTTTTAACAGTTTTGAAGTTCAAACAGAAGTGACAAAAACCAGACCACCGGTTTCAATGTGTCAAATCTCTGTTAGTTGAAAGATGACCCCTACTTTTGTTGCTGGAAATGGACAGTAGAAACACTTAGCTTCAAAAATACATAAGTTAGCCCTTTATCAAATGGTACCAGCTATCATGTCATGTTTATTATAGGGAAGTCTATATACAGGTCTTATACCTTTAGGGTTGTTTTGTTTTAATGAATTGTATTTTGCAAAGTCTATTGGCAAAGAAGAGACTTCATATATATCTTAAATTGGGCGCGTCACGGGAAAAGGTACCTTCGGTCATATTTTGTGACATTTTAGTTGTTACTATATTTAGAAAGAACTTACAACTTTCTTTCAATTGCGCGTAACTAACAAGTGCTTTTCTTACATATCTTGACAATAAAATGGCATTTTTAACGCTAAATGCATAATAATCAATGTCGTCTGCTCAACTTTTTGACGTAATTTCGTTGATTGACGTCAATTGTCCGAAGGTACCTTTTCCCGCGACGCGCCCCATATCTTAAATAATACTTGTGAATCAACTGTGTTCAACAACAGAGCTAGCCAGTTTATATGGTGTCATGCAAAGCATAAATAAGTAAAATTCGTACCGTTGTAAAAAGGGAAGCTACCGCAATTGTATTAAATTAATAAAATATCTTAATTCTGAATAAAATGATTTTGAAAATTGTAAATAAACATGTCTCAATAGAGCATTGCATCTTGTTATTTATTACTAATAATATTAATTGTATCGCCTTTTCGAAGAAAAAGAGATACAAATGGATCACTTTGTCAGTCAGTTCGTCAGTCCGTCAGAAAAACTTAATGTTGGCTATAACAAATTCTTTAGGTCAAGGTCTTGTTGATGGAATAAGATTGAACCAAACAGCTGTCAGGCTGAAACCCACAGTATTATAGGAGAAACAGGCTCTTGAACGGGGCTAAGGTCTGGAGCCGTTCCTGACCATTATTCAATTATATACATAGAAATATAAAAAAAAATTTAGAATACGATTTTGACGGTGTATTTTCGCATATTTTAGTAGAATGGAGTGATATTAGTGACTTGATACCATTTTTACAAAAAAGGGCGTATTAGTAAGGGTTGGCAGGGGGGCGGCTGGTCAAGCGCCAGTGTATAGCTCATACAAATGTAACAACACGCTCATGATGATGCCGAATTCTTCAAGGTCAAGATCACACTTGATGGAGTTATGGCCTTTTTGTACTTCCATTTTTATTTTGACATAGTTTTATTTCTGGTTTTAGCTCTTACCACTGACTACACATATTTCTGTTTACAATGATTTATTCACTTTGGCGACTGATCAGTTGTTAACCACGCCTCCGATTGAAAAGACCCTTCCTACCAGACATATTATGAAAAGTAATTAATCACTTTCAATTAATATAGAAATGTTATAATAAAATTAACAATTATGATAAGCATTGTAAAATGTTTAATGCAAATAAAATATTCGTATTCGATAACATGCTTTTTGTGTCGCCTGCGGTAGCAGGTAAACACATAGGGATCCTATTGTCCATCGGCGTCGGCGTCGTCCAGTAGTCCCCAAGCTTTAACATGAAACTTAATGTGGCCTATTACTTTGAAAGTACTTATCCTATTCACTTCATACTTGGAATATATCATTAGCATGAACACAGCGATCTGTGACAACAAGAATGATAACTCCTCTGTCACTATTTTATGAGTTATGCCCCTTTCCAATGCAACTTTAACATGAAACTTAATGTTGCTTATAACTTTGAAAGTACTTGTCCTATTCACTTATTACTTGGAATATATCATCAGCATGAACAATGCCATCTGTGACGACAAGAATGATAACCCCAGTTTCAATATTTTTAAGTTATGCCCCTTTCTAATGCAACTTTAACTTGAGACTTAATGTTGCCTATAACTTTTAAAGTACTTGTCCTATTCACTTCATACTTGGAATATATCATCAACATGAACAATGCCATCTGTGACGACAAGAATGATAACTCCAGTTTCAATATTTTTTTAGTTATGCCCCTTTCAATGCAACTTTAACCTGATACTCAATGTTGCCTATAACTTTATAAGTACTTGTCCTAATCACATATTACTTGGAATATATTATCAGCATGAACAATGCCATCTGTGACGACAAGAATGATAACTCCAGTTTCAATATTTTTATGCCCCCGCCATGAAATGTCGACGGGCATTAAGAGTTGCTCCTGTCCGTCCGTCCGATATTCTCGTGAACGCAACTCCTCCTAAACTACTGGTGGGAATTTCATGAAACTTTACCACAATGCTTGGCTTGATATGTAGTTGTGCATGAAGGTGGGGTTTCGCTCTTACATGTTCCGTTCAGAAGTTATGGCCCTTTGATACTTCCATTTACATTAGTTTTAATAGGAATTATATCTCGTGAACGCAACTCCTCCTAAACTACTGGTGGGAATTTCATGAAACTTTACCACAATGCTTGGCTTGATATGTAGTTGTGCATGAAGGTGGGGTTTCGCCTTTACATGTTCCGTACAGAAGTTATGGCCCTTTGATACTTCCATTTACATTAGTTTTAAGAGGAATTATATCTCGTGAACGCAACTCCTCCTAAACTACTGGTGGGAATTTCATGAAACTTTACCACAATGCTTGGCTTGATATGTAGTTGTGCATGAAGGTGGGGTTTTGCTCTTACATGTTCCGTTCAGAAGTTATGGCCCTTTGATACTTCCATTTACATTAGTAGTTTTAATAGGATTATATCTCGTGAACGCAACTTCTCCTAAACTACTGGTGGGAATTTAATGAAATTTTACCACAATGCTTGGCTTGATATGTAGTTGTGCATGAAGGTGGGGTTTCGCTCTTACATGTTCCGTTCAGAAGTTATGGCCCTTTGATACTTCCATTTACATTAGTTTTAATAGGAATTATGTCTCGTGAACGCAACTCCTCCTACACTACTGGTGGGAATTTAATGAAACTTTACCACAATGCTTGGCCTGATATGTTGTTGTGCATAAAGGTGGGGTTTTGTTCTTACATGTTCTGTTCAAAAGTTATGGCTCTTTGATAATTTCATTTACATTAGTTTTATTCTTATATTTTGTGTTAAGCAAAATATGCATTTTGCCCATAACTTTAAAACTACTTGAGATATTGCCTTGAAACTTGAAATATATTTTCACCATCAAAATCTACATCATAACCAACAAGATCCATAATCCTGCTTCCAATATTTTTTCAAATTATGCCCCTTTTTCATTTACATTTTGTGTTAAGCAAAATATACACTTGGCCCTTAACTTTGTTATGAATGGAGGGATTTCAAAATAACTTGGCACAAATGTTCACCATGACAAGGTGGTGTGTCGCATACAACACCCAAGCCTGTAGGTCCAAGGTCAAGGTCACTGTTACTAAAAATAGAATTTTCTTCTCCAGGCTGTAACTTTGTTATGAATGGAGGGATTTCAAAATAACAAATGTTCACCATGACAAGGCGGTGTGTCCGCACAATACCCATGCCTGTAGATCCAAGGTCAAGGTCACTGTTACTAAAAATAGAATTTTCTTGTAATAGGAATATTATCTCGTGAACACAACTTGTCCTACACTACTGCTGGGAGCTTTATGAAAAACCCATAGCGGGGGCATTCGTGTCCTTTGGACACATTTCTAGTTTGAGTTATGCCCCTTTCAAATGCAACTTTAACCTGAAACTTAATGTTGCCTATAACTTTGAAAGTACTTGTCCTATTCACTTCATACTTGAAATATATCATCAGCATGAACAATGCCATCTGTGACGACAAGAATGATAACTCCAGTTTTAATATTTTTTGAGTTATGCCCCTTTCAAATGCAATTTAAACATCAAACTTAATGTCGCGTGTAAAATAGAAATACTTGTTCAATTCACTTTATACTTTGAATAACTCATCTGCATTTACAAACCAATTTTTGAAGATGATAACTCAGGTTTCAGTTATTCCCCTTTTAAATGCAATTTAGATGACACATGTGTTCAGTGGTTTAGTATTGAAATCAACTTAAATAAAATATTTTTATTATATATGATTAAACATAGGCCCACATTTCAACTTTTTCCATGCAGGCGACACATGTGTTCCGCGGAACACAACATTCTAGTTACAGAAATAGTTAAAGCCTCAGTCCTAAACTTAAATAAGAATATACTATTGAAAAATCATATTTGTCCATATAGACTCCAATATATAAACTCTCTAACAGAACACAAAAGGTCCGATCGAATTCTTTTTATAGACTGGATTTTCAATGATAATGTTAAATTATCGTTAACGAACTTTTAAGAAGCTAAATATAATGGAGCTATATTTTGCACCTATTTTTGACGAAGCGACCACTTTATGCGCGATTTCGATTTCTGTGACGTTTAGGAATTCCTACTTTCGCTTTTAGTCGCGCGGACCAAATTTATTTTGGTAAATTAAAATTTTATTAGCTCGAACTAGTGCTGCAAATTTGTGCCTATAGTTCCAAATACACATAAGATAGAGTATTTGAATAGAGTTCTTTCAAATTGTTACCTCCCCTTAGCGCTCTCTAAAATTGAAGAGCATATTTAGTCGATAACTGCACGCGGGGTTGCATGTTTACTATAATTAATTAAGGGATTGCCACACTCCTCCCAACTTTGTTCATCGATAAAAAGAAAATTATCAAAATCTCAATAACGGCAAAATGCCGTTAAATGAAACTTTGCACAAATATATGTTATTAATGTATCTTTATTTTGCAGATGGTAAGACACGGTAGAAGAGTAAAGATAAATAGCGAGATCTAAAAATTCCCTTACCTTCTATTTACATAAATTCACAAAAACTAAACAACACCAAACATCATGTTAAATGTCCACATGAGTAATATGATACTGACAACAATTTATTGTGTCCTCGTAACTTTCATATGTAAACTTTATGAGGTATTAGTAAAATTGTGTTTGACCTTCAATTTTCTGGTTGCTTCCTGGTCGCGTAAACGGATGACAATCACTGATGTATCTTTTAGTAGTTGAAATTTTTTACAAAGTACACAACATTTTCTTGTCAGTATCATTGCGCTCACGTGGGATTTAAAAATAATGTTTTGTATCGCATGGTTTTTGTGAATTTATGTAAATAGAATTTTAAGGAATTTTTAGGTCTAGTTTTTTTCTTTACTTTTCTAACGTGTCTTGCTGTATGCAAAATAAAGATACATTAGTAACATTCATTTGTGCAAAGTTTCATTGAACGGCATTTTGCCATTATTGAGATTTTAATAAGTTTCTTTTTATCGATAATAAAGAAAGTTGGGAGGAGTGTGGCAATCCCTTAACTAAGATGTATAAAATAAAGAAAATGTTTATTTATCATTTCCAATATCTAAAATTATTGTGATTGTTAGTATTTATCTGAATTAATTACGATTTGAATACGTATTTCTCAATTACTTTAAAATGTTATTTTAATCAAACTATAATTGTAATTTGACACAGGTCTGCTCCGTACCGACATATGAGTTTATGATCTCCCCTGATAAATGTTAGCCCATTTTTCTACGTGTACATTTATCTTATATATAATATGATGAGTTTTTCCAATGTAAGCGCATTTTACAGTAACATATTTAAAGCTCAATAATTAAAGGTCGTTTAACAGCATCTTAATTGCAAATTTAAAAGAAACTGTTTAAGAAACGAATTTTATGGTTATTTTTAAACCGACGTACATAAATATCTTACAAATATATCTTCAGTCAACCATTCAAGTTACCGAAAGAATAACCAACACGTGGTATAACATAAAATGAATTAGAGTGTGACCACAGGCGGTTCATTTTCGCTTTTCTGTATAGTGTATCTGTATAGTGTAATATGCGTAAATTAGATTCAAAACTTCAAACGCCGGTGGAGTTATATTTGTATGAAGAATCTCGGTAAGGCAACAAAAGTGCAACGTACATCTTTAGGTTGTAAATTAACATTCCCATTTCTACATGTATCACAGGCGGATTTTAATTTAAAGCGTCTTAAAGGTAGGTTATGTGTTCTTGTTCATGATTCACTGTATTCATCTTTCAAAGACATCGGTGCCCAAGGTTATAAAGCTGAGCATGGAAACCAGTCTCAAATCTCAAGCATCTGATTGGCTGAAATGGCGACCAGTCGCCATTTCAGCCAATCAGATGCTTGAGATTTGAGACTGGTTTCCAAACTCAGCTTTATAACCTTCAGCCCAGTATTTTAGTTGACGGTCAATGTTTTAATAGAGATTTTGCATGACTTGAGTAAAGCAAGACGAGTATTGTCCAACAATAATGACCTGGCACTTCATTAATTTTCGTAAAGGTCATTGGATAAATTTTTTAACATGGATATCAGCGAATACACCGATATATTTATTCAATTTACACCCAATTGATGTGTGGTGTATTGGAATAGATGCCGGACTACCGATTCAACGAAGATCGTAACGTTTACGAAATTTAACGAATATGGGGTCAAATGCAAGAGTGCCAGATCAATGTTGTTGGACAATAACTGTAAGACAGCTGTTATTGTATTTACTGAAGTGTTAAAGTTTAGGCCCGACTGCTAAATCCGTAAACGTATAATGAACAGGACAATCAATAACTTATTAAATAACCAGATATGCGATTTCTTAAGTACGTGCATGGGCGTTTAAACATCAAAAGAAATGCGCGTTATGGTAAGTTGATAATTTGTAAACATTGATGGTGAAAATATAATTTTACTACGCTCACACACGCGTGCGGTTGAACAATCATCCCTTGGTTTGACAGCTAGATGATCTGTTATAAGTACAATTGCTCATGGAAAGCATGTATAATTTATACAGTATAAATTGAGAAGGCTGTACCTTTCCCGTTAAGGCATCGCCACACTCCTCCCAAATCCTATTCATCGATAAAATAAAAATCATCAAATCTCAGTTATGACAAAATGCCATTCAATGAAACTTTGCACAAATGAAGGTTACTAATGTATCTTTATTTTGCATACAGTAAGACAAAATAGAAAAGTAAAGAAACAAAGCTAGACCTAAAAATTCCATGAATTCTATTTACATAAATTCACAAAAACTAGGCTATGCAGAACATAACTTTAAATTCACTCGTGAGCGCAATGATACTGACAAGAAAATGTTGTGTACTTTGTAAAAAACGTTCAACTATTAAAAGAGAAATCAGTGATTGTAATCCGTTTACGCGACCAGGAAATTGAAGGTCAAACACACTTTTACTAATATCTCGTAAAGTTTACATAAGTAAATCATGAGGACACAATAAATTGTTGTCAGTATCATATTACTCATGTGGGCATTTAAAAGGATGTTTTGTGTTCTTTAGTTTTTGTGAATTTATGTAAAGAGAAGTTGAGGGAATTTTTAGATCTCGCTATTTTTCTTTACTTTTCTAATATGTTTTACCATCTGTAAAATAAAGATACATTAATAACATACACTTGTGCAAAGTTTCATTTAACAGCATTTTGCCGTTATTGAGATTTTGATAATTTTCTTTTTATCGATGAATAGAATTGGGAGGTATGTGGCAGACCCTTAACTATAGAGCGTGTATTTTCTTAACCTTTGTTAAATCAAACTGTATTTATAATTCACGTTAAATATCGCTATAAGTTAACAATGCAGTTGAAAGCATTTTCATGTTTACGTCTTAAATGCCTTTATAATTCAGTGCGAAAGCCACTTCTGCCAAAGTATGAAGATACTTATGCAAGTTCATTAAAATACATGTGTCACCTTATTTGTTTGAATAATTGAGTTATAACTTATCATCTGATTACTCATTACTGATGCATTACCCAGCAAGGTTATTAAAAATTTTAGCTTTTCTTGTATTGCAACGAACAATTTTGTGCATTTTCTTCTCAGCATAGTATAAATTATTCGAGAAAGTCGTGATTAGACGAAACTTTGTCATTTTATAAGTTAACAAATAGTGCCGTAACTAAATGTGCAGGCCTTTTGGCGAAACCTTTAATTTCATTGAAAACCTTTAAATCATTTGGAGAAACTTTTAAAATGGCCAAATAGTCTGTAGTTTTCACTCAAAACCTATATTTTTACAGACTGCTTGTCTTGCCAATTTTAAGCAAGTAATAGTAGCACTTCTGTATTTTTTCCCTCTTTTTAGTGTTGTTATTTAGATACTGCTTATGTATCATTCAAAATGTATAATTCAGACAGGATGAAACTAACACCAATTATGCCTATTTCTGTTACTGCTTTTTAGAGAGTGGGTGGCCTTATATAAATCAACTTTGTTTCGTAAATAACCGAACATATTACGTTGTTGTTGTTTTTTTCAACAAGACATTCTACATAAATGTTTTTATTTACTCTTTATTTATTAATATTTTACCCTAAAAGACCTTTATTACCATAGATTGGAGCCTTTATAAAAACCTTTATTTTTGTTCAGGCCTTCTAGGAGGCTTGGGTGTGTATTAAGTCCGTATTCTAGCTACGCACTCGACAAGTAAAATTTTATGTGTTTGTTTCATTTATGATAATGCAGTGTTGTTGTTGTTTTTTTTTTCAGAAAGAATGCTTAAAACATGAAATGGGACGTTTCATTCAACATGTCTGCAGCGCAGGGAAAATTTGGTTAACTGGACGTTATTGACAAATAAAATAATACTGTTGATACCAGTGTTATGTACTTTGTGTACAAAGTTAACAATATGGCTACCGAAGCAAATCGAGGACTTGCTTTCAAAAACGTGAGCTGCAGTCAGTGATTTTATACGCGGGGTTAGCATGAAACTAAACAAAACAGACATTCACGTTTAAATTTAAGTACCGGTGTGTTATTGACTGATGGACAGTATTCTAATGAACAGATTCACGCATCTGAAAATAAAGGAAGGTACAATGGAATTAGTTATCAATGTCAATGAAACTGAAACACTTGTTGAAGAGTGTAAAATTCAAGGCGATGCTTTAAAAGCTTTGTTTGAAAAAGATAAAACGGGGATATTTGATATGAAAAGAACTGAATATATCCAACAGAGCAATAAAATATCGCAAAGGCCGGAAAATGATAGGGAACAAAGAGATCATGGCTCGGAAACTGTAATTTCTACAGTCGAAGATGAAAATTTCACATACAGAAAAAGTGCCGAAAATGAAAATGACACTGACAAGAAAAGTTCCGAAAACAGAAATCTCACCGAAAAAAGAATTGCAGCAGCATCATTTTCTACGTCCCAGAGTTCCAAACAAGAAAATTCAAAACAGTCTGAAGATATATACAAATATGTCTGTGACCACTGCTCAATGCAATTTGTGTGTGAAGAGGCTGTTGAGAGACACATTAGATCTCATTTAAATCTGAAACCATATGTTTGCCAAGTTTGTAAAAAGTGCATTGCTTCGGCAGAAAAATTAAAAGTGCATGTTAGGCGTTTCCATTTAAAGATGATTTTAGAGTGTCCGGAGTGTAAAGAATGTTTTGTATCAGAAACGAAAATGCGCTTTCATTTAATCAAAATTCACAATCAGAAAAATAGAAAATGTTTACACTGTAAAAAAGTTTTCAAACTCTCTGAATACAAGGAACATTTAGCTATGCACGCTGCTCAGCGAAACACGTGTTCAGTTTGCAATAAGCAGTTTAAGTGGAATAAGAATTTAAATAGACACATGGGAATTCATAATCATGAATACAGATTTTCATGTGAAGTATGCATGAAAACATTTAAGTGTTCGTATTCTTTGAAATCTCATCAGTTAATGCACCACAGACCACGTGTTGTTGTCAAAACGGAACAGAATTACACATGTCACTTGTGTGGCAAGTTGTTCAAACATTACAATAATTTGTCCCAACATTTAAAAATACATAATTCGGAAAAGAGATTCGTGTGTGATACATGTGATAAGAAATTTACGTTCAAGCATCAATTGGAAAATCATATGACATCCCATAGTGAAGTGAGGAATCACGTGTGTGATACTTGTGGAGCAAATTTTAAAATGCCTCATCATTTGAGAAACCATATGAAAACCCATGTTTAAAATATAACATGATATCATGTTGATGAAGGTCAGACAGCGCATTTTCTGTAACCGACAGTTAATATTTTTATGGATAACACATCGGCGCAATAATGCGCAAAGACTGAGTCATTGTAAAACTGTCTTCATAAAACATTAACAAGAATGAGTAAAAATCAGGTTGTCTCTGAATGAGAAAGTTTGTGCAACAAGACATGGACTCGAACCCGGGACCCCTCGTCCTCGAATTCCAGATAATTATGTGTAGTTTGTTTGCTATTACAGGCTGGTGGCCGAATCTGCTAGCTATAACAGTCCCCCGGCGCCAAATGTCACAGGGTGAGAAAGCATGTGCAGCCAGGCCGGGACTCGAACAGGGACCCCTCGTGTACACGACGAGTACTCTCCCGACTGAGCTATCCATCCGCTTGCACATCATTTCCCCAGTTAATGACTTGATTCGTACCGTGACAAGGTTGTTACGCTTTGTGCTTACCTGGGATTACTATACCATGTACATCCAATAATGAAAGTAATCTATCTTTTCATTATTTTGTCATACATTGTATATATGCATTTGATGACAAAGAACGACTTTCATTAGTTCCAAGTTTCAACTTACTTTTTCGATATCATCTTACTGTATCTTGCTACTTAAAGGAAAGTAATAATTGTTACTGACGGTTATTGTATCAGGGAGATTTGAATATCGGTCGAGTTCTTTCATTTTTGTGTCGCCTGCGATAGCAGGTAGACACATAGGGATCCTATTGTCCGTCCGCGTCGTCGGCGTCGTCCGGTAGTCCCCAAGCTTTAACATGAATCTTAATGTTGCCTATAACTTGGAAAGTACTTGTCCTATTCACTGCATACTTGGAATATATCATCCTCATGAACAGCAACATTGGTTACAATAAGAACAATAACTCCTGTTTGACTATTTTTTTCAGTTATGCCCCTTTCAATTGCAACTTTAACATGAAACTTAATGTTGCCTATAAGCTAGAAAGTACATGTCCTATTCACTTCATACTTGGAATATATCGGCATCAAAACATCAATATTGGTTATAACAAGAATGATAACTTCTGTTTGACTGTTTTTGAGTTATGCCCCTTTCACATGCAATTTCAACATGAAACTTAATCTTGCATATAACTTTGAAATTACTTGTCCTATTCATTTAATACTGGGGATATATCATCTTCATGAACGATGCCATTAGTGAACAAGAATGATTAGTCCTGTTTCATGTTTTTATCTATGCCCCTTTCAAAGGAGACTAACACGAAAATGTGGCATATACTTAAAAGTACTTCTTCTACTCATTTAATACTCGGAATATATCATCTTCATGAACAATGCCATCAGTGGAATCAAGAAAGATAAGTCCTGTTTAATTATTATATGAGTTATGTCCCTTTCAAATGTTAACTTTAACATTTGTTAAAGGATGTCTATAAATTTGAAAGTGCTTTTACTTTTTACCTAATACTTGGAATATTATTATAAATCATCTGCATGCAAATAGCCATTGGCGAAAACATGAATAATAACCCAGATTTCACCATTTAGTTAAGCTCCCTTTGAATGCAATTGAGGTGATATGCAAGTTCCATGAAACACCAAATTCTAGTGTAGTATTGCAATCAGTTGAATGAAATCTTGTTATCATATATGATTTAATATAGGTCAATCTCACTAAAGTCAGATCTAACAAAATGTTAGATCTGATGACAGCCCGCAGATACCGTGTGTACGTTATAGCGGTTTCCCCAATTACTATTTTTAGAAATTGTCAACACTGGAAGCATTATTTTAAACGCTCGCAAAATGATCTGAAGATGTCATTACATTAGAAATGAATGTAATACTACACAAGCACATATATCTTCAGTGTAATGTGTCTTACATAGGGTGTCAACAGTTCCCAGTTTTAAATACTTTGTCTACTTTCACTTTTGCGATTTTGTAGGCGACAATCTGATTGGTTCAAAGGGTTAGTGATAAAAACACGTTTTAGTTACTCGTCGTCAGATCCTGATAGCGTAGCGGTTTTCAGGAGATGATTTAAATCAGATTGTAATATAGGTCCACATTTCAACTTTTTGCTGGCAGGCGACATGTGTTCCGCAGAACACCAAATTCTAGTTACTGTAATAGGGATGGCAACTAGTAGTAAAATGCGCACTTAAGTAATCATATAATCTTCCGATCGAGTACTCAAAATATATTTTTCGAATCCACTCTCTTACATTGTACATTATAATTACATTTAACTCTGTTATTAGTTGGGACTACTTTCAACTACTTTTACTTTAACACGCAGAAAAAGTTCACCAATTACATTTACAAAAGCTTGAGTTTCTTTGGTTTAATGAAAGATAGTGAAGATTTATTTCATTTGTTTTACATTGATAGCTTTCACATTCATAATTATGACTGTATAAAGTACGGATGCCGAGTTTGGTAAAAAATCTTGACATAGAGCCTTTCGAAAAGGTAAAGTGAGTGTAAGGAACGACAACTCTGCAAATGAGATTGTACCGATTCAGGAAATTCCACACCTATTTTCACGTTTTTTCTTTAGCAGGTTAACTCTGTATTTAATTGTGTGTACAATTTACTACATATAAATAAAGCTAAATAAAAAATGTGTTTTATCGATGTCAATAGAAAGTTACCAATTTACCCATTTAGAACTTAAGTAATTGATAAAAAAAATAGATGGCTTCATATGAAAATAAAATAAAACTTATGACAGAATTTGAAACAATCACTATGGTCAAGATCAGGAACACACTTCCGGTGTTAGCCACCATTAAGCATATTTCCGGTTTTAAGCAAATTGCCTGACTACTGTCTGCTAAAAAAATTCTTAAACGTTGACCAACTAACAGTAGTGTGTCTTAGAATAAATCATTAAAATCTTACAATTTCCTAGTTAATTTAATTACCCGTAACGCGACGAAAAAGTCAAACAAATTTAAAAACGCTCTCCTATTGGCTGTTATGCAATTTTGTTCTGTTGATTTTATTGTTCCTATCAAATATTGAGCTTTTAAATTTTGGCAGCAGAAAAAGCCTGATAAAACAGCAAGTTACCTAAATTTGCAAGAATGTTCTTATGCTATTTTGCCATTCCCACGCCGGGGGAACTCGGATATGGAACTCGTCATTCGCTCCCGATAAAATCATATTAGCCGCTTCCGGGGTTCCATATCAGATGGAATATTATCACAGAAAGAAGTAGGTGATCGTGCACTTTTATCAATTATGTAAATTTGGGCCCATTTTCGGAAAAACTCGAATGCTATTCGACCCTCCTTTGAATCACGAACAAAATGATATGTGTCTCTTGGATCAGTTCAAAATCGACTGTAAAAGAGATGTTGAAAGCAAAATATTGATCATAACTATAGGCCGCTCTTGAAATGTTTTTGAAATAAAACGGTGTTTATCTCATTGTAAAGTGACAGTTACTTGTATATATGTGTTAACTCGAATCATAAGTTCAATCTGCTATAATTTTGATGGCCGCAAATTTATGACTGCTTAGTTATTTATTAAAATATTTTTGAGCTCCATATCAGAGAGCCGAGTTCCATATCAGAATTTGTCATGTAGAAATATTTACATGCATGCTAGTTTGTTTAATTTTTGTGATCACCTAACTTTGATGTGTTTTACTCTATTTCAGTTAATGATGGTACAGACATGGAGCGCACTGTGTGGGATACTGCATCAAACATATTTACAAGAATCTGAGCTGTCACCAGTGACATTCGTGTTGGAAGACTATGATTTAAATGTGACATATGCAGTGGAAAATTTTAGTACAGATGGACTCTTAGACATCAATTTGCCGGGAACAAAATCTGCTTGCAATAAACGCAGCAAACTATTCATTGTTAGATGGAATTACACAGCCCCAATGCACACCTGTGATGACAAAATGAATGAAACACCGTCCAATATTGCAGAACAAAACATTCTAACGAAACCACGTGAACTACACAGTGGAGATATATTCTCAAACTTTAAATGATTTATTTTAAAATCGTTTAAAATTTAAGATAAAATGCATATTTTATTTTTGTTTTACTTACAAAAATCCTTTTAACCTCATTTATTTCAAAACATTTAGGCCATCGGCCTTCTTCAATTGATAACGAGCCCCGCCCGGCTAGCTCAGTTGGTAGAGCATCGGACTGTCAATCCAGGGGTCGTGAGTTCGATCCCCAGCCGAGGCGGGAAAAAATTTCTCCGTAACAATTGAACTCGGACATTGCGTCTGAGAGTCATTTGTCCCTCACCTCTGACTCAAGTGAGGAAGCAGTCAGTCGCTTGCGGAGAAATTGGTTAGTACTGGTTGGAGACCCAGGAACACCGGTTAGGTGGACTGACCGCCGGGATATAACCTAGAAAGCTGTTGAAACCAGGCGTTAAACCCGAAACAAACAAACAATTGATATCGAACTCGCTATATCAACTGAAGAAGGCCGGTGGCCGACATGTTTTGAAATAAAAGTGTTTGAATAGATCTGTGAATTTTATTCACTATCCTTACATGGATAAAAGAAAAGTGTAAAAATTCCTTTTTAAAAATAAAAAATAAATAAATATAAAATGTGTGGTTTTTGACATTCACATACAAGTAACCAATGTAAGACTTTTATTTTTTTTATTTATTTAATACAGTGCTGTAAGCTTTAAATATCACAATCTACATCTGTTTTCATTAAATAAATTAAATCTTCTTTCTGAGATGCATTACTATAAAATTAAAACTTCCAAAAAAATCGCAACAAATGGCATGTAATCCAGGTTACAGATGTATTTATACAAACTAATTATTATATACTTTCACGTTCAAGAAAATCAATCACTTTTTGCTTGAACAATGACTTTTATTGTTATAAAAAATATGCGATATTATAAAAAGTCTAAAAAATATGACCGAATGTACCTTTTCCAGTGGCATGCCCTTTATAATAATTTTAAAAAGTAATTAATTAAACACATATGTATGCGATAATAAATGTACATTATAAGGTGGTCAAAATAATATGCCAAAAAAAATACATATCAAGAAATCAAATTTAACCAAAATTCTTACTACAACCAGTAATCTTTTCTAAGGGCTGAGCATGGAAACCAATCTCAAATCACAAGCATCTGATTGGCTGAAATGGCGACTTGTCGCCATTTCAGCCAATCAGAAGCTTGAGATTTGAGACTGGTTTCAAAGCTCAGTTTTATAACCTTAAGACCTGTAATCATTTCTTAGGGCTTGTCAGTGTGCTTTTTCGGGATTGACTCAGTTTCTTGTTTCAACATAAGAGGGTAGTTTCGCATTGTAGGCTAACTTTGAATTACTTACAAAGTGAACATTTTACTGTTTCTACGTATACATTTCTTCTCGTTTTTAAGTAACTGGACGCAGAGGAATTTGCCTTATGGAAATTTCTAGGGCATGTTTCAGGTGTAATGCGGATTTTGAATGCGTTGTCTTTTTTAAGAATGTATTGCCGTCGTTTTACTTGTTCATATATGATTATAGTGGACGGTCTTGATTTTCTTTTATTTCGTAAGATATCCTCAAAATTCTTTTTGCATATGAAAGGGGACCCTCCTAGCTATACTAGGAACATTTTATTTTGAAAATATTTCAATAAGAAGTTAATAATTTTTTGTCTCAAAGATGGGCCGTCTTTAGATTCAAATTTAGTCTGAAACGGAAAACACGGCCCTACCCCTTAACTTTTTTATTTCGTAAGATATCTTCAAAATTCTTTTTGCATATGAAAGGGGACCCTCTTGGCTAGATTAGAAACATTTTCTTTTGAAAATATTTCAATTAAAAGTTAATAAATTTTTGTCTCAAAGATCGGCCGTCGTTAGATTCAAATTTCGTCTGAAACGGAAAGCACGGCCCTACCCATAATTTTGTTATTTTACAATATATCTTCAAAGTTCTTTTTGCAGCGGACGATACAACATATACGAGAAACATTTAGATTGAAAATTTTTTAATAAGCATTTAATAAAATTTAAATTAACAATAATGCAAGACATATCGCTAAGACATGTTGTTCAAACATAATATATATTATACAATAACAAATAAGATGCAAACCATAACAGTTTCAAACTACGAACAAAACCATCTATAAACAATACCCTGTTAAACGGTAACCACTTTATATATATTTTTATTATTATTTTAATGTTGTTTTTAATTATCGCGTAGTCAAAGTGGGCATTTGATTAAATCATCGCCTTTTCAATGCGCGCTACCATTTAATGTTCACACCTAAGCGACGAATGTTTGTTACAGGTGATAATCGTTTATGTAATTTAATAATAATGCAATATAACAAACAACAAAAGTTATTTTAAAAATATACACGAATACGAATACGAATACGAAAATTTATTTGCATTAAACATTTTACAATGCTTATAGCAATATAAACAAACACAGAGAGAACTTGATTAACAGAAGAGATTACATAAAACGAATCAAAGTTAAACAGGTTTCATGTTCATGTTAACAAGTGAAGTTTAGTGTTTCTAGATACAGATATTAAATGTGCTTAAATTAATTTCTTAACAATATAAAAATGACAATTTAAACATCCTTACAAATCTTAACAAATAACTTATAGTTATGAATACATGTTTCAGAAAAATATAGCATGTATAAGCTTCAAATTTATTTCTTCTTGATATTGATTCAAGATTTTTAAGAGTAATGTATTTTAGAATCTTGGAACAATAAAAAATTATGCATCTCTTTTTTTATTAGCAAAGTAAATGTATTTTGAAAGGTTATGTATGCTTTTGTTTGATTTTGAAGAAAGAAGACTTTCAAATTTATAAATGTTCGGCCAGTGACAATAATATGGTTTTAAATATCTATTTCTTAGTTCACGGTAATTTGGACATACAAGAAGGAAGTGGTATTCGTTTTCAATGACATTCATGTTACAGAATCGACAAAGCCTTGATTCACGTGGTGTATTATCGTATCGTCCGGTTTCGATATATAAAGAATGTGAGGACGTTCTAAATTTTGTAAGAGCAATTCGATATTTATTTTCATGTATAACTTGCAAATATTTTTCTAGTTCGCAATTGTGCTTAAAGAGTGAATAAGAGTCGAGACGACTTGAATTATTTATATCAGAATACCATTTTTGTTTAACAGTATCAATAAGTCGCTGTCTTATAGATTCAAAAGGGATAACGATGTCAAATTGTTGATCCCAGACATAACTAAAACCGTGTTCGTCTAAAATATGCTTGATTTGATAGGCCCAATTATTTCCGTTATAACTTCTGTTTAAATCTACGTCGCTTTTTAGCATTAAAAAGGTTTCTTTAACTAACGTGTTCGCGTTTGATTGTAATATTTTTGACCAGTACTTTATCATATGGATTTTACGAATAGTATTTAATGGGATTCTTCCTAATTCGCCGTATAGAGCTGAAACGTTTGTAGATCGTTTTACGCACAATAAACGCCGCAAAAATTTTGTGTGTACTGATTCAATATCGGGTGCCTTATGGAATCCCCAGACTTCCGATCCAAAGTTTAACACCGATGCAACTAAGATATCAAACAGCTTCAATTTATGTGAAATAGACAATTCGATTTTCTGAAATAAGTTAAACAGGTTATATAACGCAAATGAGGCATGTTGCGCTATGCATTTTTGGCTCCTAAACCAGCTACCGTTTTTATATAAAGTCATACCTAGGTATTTGAAAGATTGAACGATTTCTATTTTGGTATTGTATATAAAGAAATCATAATTTGTATGGCGCCCCTTTTCAAAAATCATAGCTTTTGTTTTTTCCGTATTAATCTTGAGACCCCACAAGTTGCAATAATTTTCTACATCTTTGAGCATTTTTGGAGCGTTTCTGGAGACTTCGCAAAAAGAACCTGATCGTCTGCGTACAAGATGAGAAATAATTTTAATTCGTTTATGGAGAAAATGTCGCTAAGATCGGTGTTGATGTTTTCAATGATATCATTCACGAAAAGCATGAATAAGAGAGGAGAACTCGGGTCCCCCTGTTTCAATCCGATATCACAGTTGAAAAATGTTGATGTTTTTGAGTTGAAACGGACACACGATTTTACGGCCTGATACATAGACTTTATAGATTTTACTAATTTTGAACTTACTTTTTCATTAAGTAGCTTTATCCATAATAAAGACCTGTCAATTTTATCAAAACATAATTGATAATCAATAAATATACAATATAAACGTTGTCCCGAGCTTAGGACCTTAGATATTATGGAGTGTAATATAAACACACAGTCTACTATAGATTTGCCTTTTTGAAATCCAAACTGGTTTTTAGAAATTTTTTCGTATTTATTTGACCATTTAGTTAATCTATTAAGTATAAGTTGGGAGTAAATCTTAGCTAAGATATTAATTAATGTTATTCCACGGTAGTTTTTAGCGTCATTTACATCGCCTTTCTTAAACACTGGTGTAATAATACCTTCTCCCCAAGCGACAGGGTAATCGCCCGTATTGAATAATCTATTATATAGTGTAAGTAGAAACGGAGATATTTCGTCAAAAGCTGCTTTAATTATTTCGCTCGTAATGTTATCGGACCCTGGAGACTTGTTATTTTTCTGTGAAAATACGGCCGTTTTAAGTTCTTGTTCGGTAAAGTTTATATCTAAATCATCGTCAAATTGTATTTCATCCTCTTCATCCACATGATTTAAACTGGATTCTGTTTCACCCAATAAGTTTTTAAAGTGCTGTAAAAGATCATCTAAACTAAGTGTATCGGGACTAACTGGACGTTTTTGGGTTGTTTGTTTAATGTTTTTCCAAAAATTTCTAGGGTTTGTATGAGCCATATCATTAAGTCGATTACCTTCATTTCGTTTAAATTTATTTCTGGCTTTTTTCTTGATTTTATTGTATATCGTTCTTTTTCTAACAAAATTTGTTCGATTATCATCATTTTTATTTCTATTAAAGACATTTCTTGCCTGTGAAAATTCTTTTTTTGCGTTATTACATTTTGCGTCAAACCATTTATTACTTTCTCGGAGATTTTTTCTAGGGCTATATTGTTTGGTACTCCCGAAAATATCAAAAGCCGTATTATAGATAAAATTTGAAAATTCGTTGATCAAGTTATCGATCGGTTCACTGTCTACGATTTGTGTAATTTGCCGCAAATAATCATTGTTCTTAAGTCGTTCTTTAAATACTTCGACTTTCTCATTGTCCCATATAATTTTCTTATTAAATATGTTTTCGTCAGAATTATTTGTAGGCGGGACTTCCTTTTTATGTGTTAAACTAAAAGAAATCGGAGCATGGTCTGAGAATTCATTAAAATCAAGAACTTCAAAATGCGATATTGTGTTTATGTCATCGGGATTTAAAATTAAGTAGTCAATTGTACTTTGCCCTTTGTCCGAGCAAAACGTAAACTGACCTACGCCCCGGTCATGTGATACTCGGCCATTGGCTAATATCAGACCAGTTGACAAACACACATCCAATAACACTGCTACTAAACGCGCACCTCCAGTCCCGACGGTGATACCGGTAAAATGAGGTGCGCGTATTCCGGTGAGCGAGGTGCGTGTACAAATTCTACAACAAAAAGGTAGGTGATGTCTTTTTAGCAATATTTTCACAATCTGTACAAACGTTGCCAAAAAAGTAAAAACATAGTTCGACCTTAATAAGAATAAACTTTACGTGCACTGAGTAGTTTCCCTGAAATCGTTGGATTCGCTGAGATTTCCTCATTCTTCCTCGAAACTGAAGTGAGATTCAACAGGTTGATCAACAGAAAATCAGTAGTATTTCTCCAAAATGACAATTTGCTCCAAATCTATTGTAACAGTCGATCAGCATTAGTTATAAAACATACTTAATTCTTATTTTTCGTTGTGAAATCGATTTTATAGAGATACTTTCTGTCAAAATTTGATTGGGACTGGAGGTGCGAGCTCGGGACTGGAGGTGCATTATAAAATTTGTAAGGATAATAACTTACAAGATTGTACAAACGCGGAGTAGGTAAATGAGCTAATATGGTAAACGAGTAAGGAAAAGAAAATAATACGTTGTATTATTATCATTCTGGGATCTCGCGTCATATATACACTTAACAACTTTTCTAAGTATACACCTTTGTACTGGGGCATTACTGGCTTGATAACTGAGCTATTGATTACTGGCTTGATAACTGAGCTATTGCTCTAAAACTTTCAATAAAATGCAATAAATACTAACTGATTTATTAGAAAACATTGGTCGAATTTAACAGGCATATAAGAAAACTAAAAGATATGCGACTACATTTTATGCATTCAAACTGATTTGCCCCAAAAGTGGGTTGGACTGTAAACAGTTATAAAACATTAAGATAAGAATGAAATGATTTTAATTTAACAGAAATAGAAGACTTGCATATTTCTAGGTTCCATATGTTCATTTATATGTACGCGTAATTCGTTTATTAAGTTGAACATCCGCTTTATTAACTGTTTGTGTGAATTTGTATTCTGTGTGTGTCAGTATTCTAAATGATTTTGAGCAGTCAATTTGTCGGTAATTTTGAATTAAGTTTTACTAATAAACAAGTTAGCATCCATTGCAAGGTTTATTAAAAGTTTTAGGGCAATAGCCCAAAAATCAAGCAAGTAATGCCCCAGTACGAAGGTGTATACTTAAAAAAGTTGTTAAGTGTATTTATTGCAATTTTGACAGAATACACACTTATAAACATAAATATATAGTGCTTAATACACACCTGACGGACAAGTCAATTTAAATGTGACCAGTCAGCAAAATATCTTTACACATTTATGTTATTGTTATGGTACTTTCATGAGAGTTTCTCATTTGAAAAAGCATTGAACTGTTTTATTTATTATATACTCGTGGACAAAAGTCTTGTCCGGTATGGTTTTCCATAGTATATTTTGAAAGCGTGGAATCTTAATTCCACATTGCTCTACTGACATGAATTTGGTATCAATAGACAGAGGACATTTTTATGCATTCAATGAAAAACAAATATTAGAATTTGAGCCACTACTGTCTGTAGAGTAATGTGTTGAAAATTGGCATGCAAAAAGTTCCAATCTTCCTACCGGACAAGACTTTTGTCCATTAGCATATTATCTAGTACTATACTTTTTTGTTGTAGGCACCCATGAGACATTAGCCATACATTTTAAAAAATGGGTTTCAAAATTAAAAAAAGAGAGACAAGGGCTTAAACTTTCCAGAACCAAGAAAATTTCTTAACTGCTGAAAAGAAAACCAGTTATTTTTTCACCTGGACGTTCCCCATATAGAAAGAAAACAAAGCTTCTTGATTCCGCTGGAAATACACCTTCGTCAAAACTTGTCAATTTATTTACTAAAAAAAAAATCATCTAAAAAGAAATAACTGCTTGTTGATGACCATTCAATCTTTGCTTCATACCGAAAATGATCACTTGGTTTGTCTCTCAGCAGGTCATCTATATATTCATTCTTACCATCATCAGGTATTTCAAGATTACACTGCATCCGAGAACATCTAAAATTTCAGCTGGCATTTTAAATTCAACCGGAGTGTTTGATACTCAATCATTACTGGGAGAAATGGATCTTAACATTGTTAGTTATATTAAACAGTCTTATGTCTACCATGTCCTTAAAGATATTTCTCCAGAAATGTACAACAAGTTTCATCAATACACTCCAAAACATTTCTATTCGTTGGTTTGCAGTAGAACGGCCGACCAGAAAGCTGCTTTCACCAGATATACTGTCACCATGGTGAAGTCTTAGTAATCGATGTGCATCGCGAATCACTATATTTTCAGTGCCGGTGTCGCTTCAAATGATCCTAGGTAAAGAGTTTTGTTCGATAATATGGTCAAAATAGTCTTGAAATTACGTGAGGATTGTTGTTTGATCTGACAACCTTTAACCATCATTGTTCGCGAAAATCCATCCATAGCTCAATGAATGGGAAAACCATACGGCTTCAGCCTCTCATATCCATCTATGTGAATCATAAAGTTAGGTTCTAGACTTATGTACGTACGTCTTCTCAATACACGATGCCGACGCAAAATGACTCCCTCTGTGTAGATCGCAACCATGAGGCGTGTGACACGTAAACTGTAGTGGGAATTCAAAAGTCGCCAAATAGTCATATTCCCAGCGTTAGCAAAGCCGTTGTGCAGCAAGTGCTGTATCTTTGATATAATATCTGTGACTGGTGCTTCATTATTATTCCTTCGTAGGCCAAGACGACGAATGGTTTTTCTTGAACATGTCTTGCTAATAGCGAGGTTGTGCTTTAAAATTAAAAATCCGAGTATTTCTTCACTGCGGTACATGCAGTGGTGATAATATGTTGTCAATTGTTTTTGCTTTCATTGTCACCTGGGTAGCGGCTCTGAAATTGGAAAAAAAGTTGTATTATCTATATAAACCTGAACATGCACCAGTCAGTAAGCTATAATTTTCTCGCATATTGACTGCAGATTTCGACCGCCGGAGGTATCTGGCCCATAAGTTAGGGGCCTGTGATAATCTGTAAACATTGTGCCAAGGAAGCGCCTAAGCATCATTTTTCAGGTTAGATAACTTTTCCTAAAGAATCCATAAATTGAAAGTGTAATACACAAACACACGCACACACGTTCGCACGCGCCTTCACCCACTATACAGATACGCAAATTAATGTCATTCAGGATGGCAGGTTATACAAGTCAGTAGAAATATTTAGAGGAATGTGTAAAAATATTTTATTCCACTAGTTGCAAGATTATCTTACTTTTTCTTCAAAAATTGAAAAAAAATATATTCGTATAAATAAAATTGTAAATGCATGTACTTACCGGATCAGGCAGCATCTTGTCGAAGAAGGCGTTTAACACGCGGTCGTATGATACAACTTAATAACGTTTTCTCCAGCGATTAAATATAGAGTTTATATACATCCAGCAGTAACTTTGAAGATATTTAAATTGCAATACATATATTAAGTCGCAAAACGCTCATAAGTCTTCAAGCTTCTTAATTTCTATTCACACATTTCAATCTATATGATTTCGTTTTTTTATCACACAACTTGTCTTGTCTTTAAATCTATTAAATATTTATAACTATTACAACGATACTTGGTTATACATTTTACCAACAAATATATATATATATATATTTCAAAGTTATAAATGTAACAACACATGTATTTTGATTTTTATACAGTAATTATATTTAACCAATCATATATATATGGGGGGGGGTCAAAATAACCTTCCGTACATACAGCTACACATTTTTGATAATTAAGATTTGTTACACCCAATAGTGGGCATCATTTAATGTCTTTTAATTTGGCCCACACTTATTCTTGCTTAACAATAAATGTTCAATTATTAAATGAAACTTTCTAAGTAAAGATATGTAATTGCACTTACAAACTGTGGTCATTCTTGTAATTAATTTTTACTTCAAAGACTTGTCAATTGGACATTAACATTATATCTATATATTATCACTTTGATTAAAGTTGTCTTTATATTCTTTTAATTGGGAGACACCGTGTTATGAAAACAGAACATAAACAATACAAATACTTAAAAAATAAAACCCATCATTAAATAGCCTTCTTCATAAAATCTAATCATTTATTTAATAAGTACAATACTTATTATCAACAAAAAGGGTGTGAGCATAGAATGGTAGCGCGCATTGAAACGGCGATAATTTAATCAAATGCGCTGTTATAACACTTAATTATATCAGGATTGAAATAAACACCAATTATAATAAACGTTTTTTGACTTTTTTGCTTTATGAAATTGAAAATGTTTTATTTTGCATCTATTTGTTTGAGTATATAAATGTTAAAAAATGAAATTTGAAGATATATTATAAAATTAAGAAATTAAGGGGTAGCCCGTGTTTTACGTTTCCGACTAAATTTTTATCTAACGTCGGCCCGTCTTTGAGACATATTTTTTTTACTTCTCATCGAAATATTTTCAAAAGAAAACGCTACTAATATAATCATGAGTTTTCCCTTTCAGATGAAAACATAATTTTTAAGATATATTATGAAATGCATTGGTAGGGCCGTGTTTTCCGTTTTTTGACGAAATTTGAATCTAAGGACGGCCCATCTTTGAGACAAAAAATTATTAACTTCTTATTGAAATATTTTAAAAAGAAAATGATCCTAGTATAGCTAGGAGGGTCCCCTTTCATATGCAAAAAGAATTTTGAGGATATCTTACGAAATAAAACAGTTAAGGGGTAGGGCCGTGTTTTCCGTTTTTGACGAAATTTGAATCTAAAGACGGCCCATCTTTGAGACAAAAATTTTTTAACTTCTAATTGAAATATTTTCAAAAGAAAATGTTTCGAATCTAGCCAAGAGGGTCCCTTTTCATATGCAAGGAGAATTTTGAAGATATCTTACGAAATAAAAAAGTTAAGGGGTAGGGCCGTGTTTTCCATTTTTGACGAAATTTGAATCTAAAGACGGCCCATCTTTGAGACAAAAAATTTTTAACTTCTAATTTAAATATTTAAAAAAATGTTTCTTATCTAGCCAAGAGGGTCCCTTTTCATATGCAAGGAGAATTTTGAAGATATCTTACGAAATAAAAAAGTTAAGGGGTAGGGCCGTGTTTTCCGTTTTTGACGAAATTTGAATCTAAAGACGGCCCATCTGTGAGACAGAAATTTTTTAACTTCTAATTGAAATATTTTCAAAAGAAAATGTTTCTGATATAGCCAGGAGGGTCCCCTTTCACATGCAAAAAGAATTTTGAAGATATCTTAAGAAATAAAAAAGTTAAGGGTAGGGCCGTGTTTTCCGTTTTTGACGAAATTTGAATCTAAAGACGGCCCATCTTTGAGACAGAAATTTTTTAACTTCTAATTGAAATATTTTCAAAAGAAAATGTTTCTAATATAGCCAGGAGGGTCCCCTTTCACATGCAAAAAGAATTTTGAAGATATCTTAAGAAATAAAAAAGTTAAGGGGTAGGGCCGTGTTTTCCTTTTTGGGCCGTACTTTATTTTACGGCCGGGCCGTGTTTTAAACTCGTCCGTCTGTTTTTTTTCACTACGGTGTGAACTTCAAAACTGTTTTTCATATGCCGTCTTAAAACCGGGGCCTTTTTTCATAGATTGCATTTCTAAACATAAATTTGGTATCAGTGTGTCAGTAAAAGCATGCCATTTACTAAACATGTCCCTTTCAGCCCATACTTGTCAATTAATGCCCCCAAAATGCAAAAAAAAATGGGACTATTTAGTGTCAGCCATTGCTTGACTAGCCCGAGTAGGAACATCCGGTGGACTATTTACAAGTAATTAACCTGTAAGAAAACTTGTGTTTTTCAATATCTTATATTTTCTGTTTTTATTCAATAATATGATGTTTGCAATATATCTACCAAGTTTCAGCATTCAGTTAGCAAAAATGAACTCAATATGAGGAATTTTCCAACACCACCTATTCTGGTACGCGTTTGCGGCCAAGCGCCTAAACCTAAAAATTCATTTCTTTCTAATAAAAATTGAAAACCATCAAATTTCTCAAAAACATGGTGATGAATAATAGTAAAACATCTCAACTAATAAAAGCAACTCACGTTTTGAGCTGACACATGCAAAATGGGCCACACAGGGTATCAATTGTGGCATTTTTAAGGCAAAAACAGTTAAAAAAGGCCCCAAACCTAATTAAAACCTAATTCTGCCTCCTGTAACACAGTTATACTGATTTTTGACTTTCAAGTTTGCTTAAAATTGGTCAGCACACAATTTTAGTGGATAATAACATTGCAGACAATATAAATATTCAAATTCTGCCCTCCACTTGTACTTCTTATAGGTGTAAGACCTGTAAATAGATTTCCCTATATAAGCTATAGTAAACATGACATGCTTCAACATGCTGGCAATCATAGCTGGTACCATTTCCCAAGCGGTTAACTTACATGCTTTTAAAGCTAAGTGTTTGTATTATCCATTTCCAGCAAGAAAAGTAGGGGTCATGTATCAATTAACAGAGATTTGCCATCTTGAATCCGGTGGTCTGTTTTTTTTCACTACGGTGTGAACTTCAAAACTGTTTTTCATATGCCGTCTTAAAACCGGGGCCTTTTTTCATAGATTGCATTTCTAAACATAAATTTGGTATCAGTGTGTCAGTAAAAGCATGCCATTTACTAAACATGTCCCTTTCAGCCCATACTTGTCAATTAATGCCCCCAAAATGCAAAAAAAATGGGACTATTTAGTGTCAGCCATTGCTTGACTAGCCCGAGTAGGAACATCCGGTGGACTATTTACAAGTAATTAACCTATTGCTTCCTGTCCGAGATAAAATAATCTTCTTGCAGGTTGTGTAGTAAATGCACGTTAGTAAAACTAAAGATCGGTAAGTGACTCTAATGATATGTTCCATTTTTCTTTATTATATGACAATATATGAGATTATAAACTAACATGTTCGAGTCCGATAGCATTAAATAACGAACTTCAAACGTGATACAGTGGAGAAGTCTATGATACAGCATTTCCCGGTCGTGCTAGTCTTTACACCAGACTAAATAATATGGGACGTATTACTTCCCTTGGTTGGATGTCAGGTTTTGAAAGCAGGGAAAGTAAGTTTATTTTTCTTGATAATAATGAGCTTATTTCATCTTTAGTTAATGGAAAATTCTTATTCCAGTCACACTGGCTTTGGATAGCGGCCCCTTTTTCTTAAAAATTATACAAACTGGCTATAAAAGTACGGGTCCGGAACTCTAGACCAAAAGTCTAGAGGTCCGGACCCGGACACTGCCGGAGACAATAAATTTCCATCCAAGAAACACACCATGTGCGAAAAATAGCTTTTATTTTTATAATCTTGCAAAACTGATAAAAAAATTTTAAAATGCATCAAGAAGGTTTCAACCCTTCAATATCTGCATGGTTTGAAAAGAACAAGTCTGAAAAAAAACTGAAAAAAAACATTTCTCACACAGGATCTTAAAGGGGCAACAGGACTATATTAACCTCAAGATGGCGCTGGGGCAGGCTTTTCTATAATTTTATGCATGTTACACATCAAGGAGCTTTTTTTTTTTAAATTTGAAAAAACTACTGAACAAATTATTTTGAAAATTTTCACAAATGTACATTGTCAGGGCTTTTCCTAGCCTTTCTGCGGGTCCGGAAAACGGACCCTTTCCCAAAGCAAACGGACCCTTTCCCAATCCGAAATTGCTTCCATTTTTCCCAATTGAATCCACAAAAGATAAGAAACAGCGTAAACTTGAGTTTTTTTCAAAAACAAAAAAAGCCTTATGTCGGTTTTAAACACTAAACCACCCTGAGTGAATAAAAAGTAAACTGATTCTACCTTGTAAAAGTTTAAAAAAAGGGAAAAATGCATAAAACAATGATTTCAAAATTCCCAAAATGAGACATTTCACCTGCTATAAATTCCCAATTCTGGCCAGGGTCCTTTTCCCAAAATGGCTAGGAAAACCCCTGATTGTAAGCCTTTTAAACATTTTATCTAAAAATTTAAGTGAACTATTAATTATAAAGGTGACTCTCAGAAAAAGTTTAAACCTGTCAGACAGAAAATGTTGAATTTGAATTTCCCGGGAGGTGTGTCTAACTGATAAAACACTGTGTTTGTAAACACAAGCACGTGCTAATGTTTACATTCAGCAGCAAGAAAGCATTAACAATAAGACTAAAGCTTAATCTGACAGAGAGTAATAAAAATTGGGCTTTTTATCCTCTGTGCTCTATGTTGCCTAAATTATTTCATTTGTATCAGAAACTGCCATTTATATTAATGTTTCCTTTCAATATTATAAATCAATCAACACATAATAGTTTTCTATAAAGAATCTACAAAACTTTAAGTTTCCCTCCTTTTTCAAAGATAGAACAATAGCCTGGTATCAGTAAACAAACCAGATTTCTGCTACTTCAAAGGTTACAACAGGATCACAAATTTATTTTGTGACATTATCTTTTTATTTTGTGATAATAGAAACATTCCTGGCTAAAGTAATGAATGAAATATTTAGTGGACTGCTTGTCTTTTACAACAAATAGGAAAATATGAATTTAATTAAAGAACACAAAAACAAAAACAAAAGAGGAATAAGTCCAAGATAAAAATAAATTCAAAGGAACCCGGAAAGGAAAAAAATAATAGAAGTTCATTATCAGGGCAAATGGAGTCTTCATTCTGTCGTCTGCTGTAATGCAGTGACTCACTCTGTACAGGCTATTTTTACTACAGTTAATTATAACTGGCAGATAGCTTGTATGTAAAGTCACACCCCAAAATACTTGCTGCCGAGGCAGCGAATGTTGCCCCTTTAAGGCAAAGGACAGGTTTATAGGAATGTGGCGGCCATTTTTTTTCATGGGCGGCATGTGTCTTCTAACCAACCAAACATGCATATTTCAGCATTGATTTTCAGATTTCCTGTTTTATTTCATTAAACAAAGAATGCTCTTTTGATCATTATGCTATTTTGAAATTTATATTATCTTATTATGAAGTCTCAAACAAAAAATCCATAAGGGGGGTGGAAATACAGGAATAGGGAATATCATCAATATGCATTGCTACTGTAGCCTTTTAAGAAAAGTAGGTCTTATTAAAATGACCAAAGAAACAATTTGAATGTCCTAGGCTTAAGCCTTTCCTGTACAGATAAACCTTTATTGCTAGGGTAAACAGTTTAGATTCAGATTAGCCGGCACATCAGTGCTGTCTGATCAGGATATAAACTGTTCGCTTTTTTATTCATTAGGTTATTTTTTACCAAAATGCACATGTGCAGATCCTGATTAGACGGCATGGACGTACTGGCTGATCTGGATCTACACTGGTTGCACACGCGTAAAAATGTGTATAAATGAAGGACAGGGTTAAGACTGTATCTGGTCATTTTAGGGCCTTTTTCACCATTTTGGGAATATGACCCATACCCCTGAAATTGGGAAATTTATTGTGGTTTTGCCAGAAATTAGTACCGTAATTTTTATAGCATCCTTTGGGAATAAGAAGTGTTACTGTTATCTGCTGTTTTTTATCATTGTCATCCATATTTAAAATTGTCAATAATTCCTGGCTCAAAGAGCAAAAGATGCAGTGCTGATGCTGTTGTTTTTCATCAGAAATGTTTGTTTTGATTCAATTGGGATTTTTCTTCTTAAATTGGGAAAAAAGTATATGTTGCCATTGGGAACATGACCGAATAACGGCTATAAAATCAACTGAAAAAAGCCCTGCATTTCGTCACTTTACAATTTCGTAGCCTTAAATTTGTTGGTCGGTTCGAAAAAACATTGTCTTGGTCATATCGTAACCGTTCAAAAATCCTTTGGTCATTTCGTAACCGTCACATAGAGTGAATGATGCTATTGAAATCCCAAACAAGGTGCTGATGAGACCATTCACACCTCATTGTGGTATCAAAATAATATGACAATCACAAATATTTTATTCTGCATTAAAGTATACAATTCAATTATAGCCGATAAAAACAAAGAACTGTAAAGAGCAAGTCATGACACAGACTTCCCGAAAGTTGAAAAAAAGTGTTAGACATTTGGTCAGACAAGATGTGAAAAACTGTCTGACCGAAACAAATTCTGTCAGACCCAAACATGTTAAAAAGATATAATAAAGTATTAGGAGTTCAAATTTTTGTGTGACATTCGGTCAGATAACATAAAAAAACATGTCTGACCGGCTGAAATTTTACCAGACAGGTCCTTCGGTCTGGCAACTTTCGGGCAGTCTGATGACATACAATATATATCAATTATAATCAACAGAAAATTGTACAGAGAGACTAGAGTACTTAAAAATGTTATTTAGCTCCTTAAAAGCAAACTAAATAGACTTACAAATGTAGTTAGATTATTAAGAATGATCAAACTAAAAGAGTTGTTACAATTATACTAAAGGATTTTTGTATTTGTACTAGATGTACTTATAAAAATCAGTATCTGTGCTGATACTGATAAAACAAAAAATGTGTGAAGGACATTAATAATTTTGGATCAGATTTCTAATTTGTTATTTACATGTAAGTTAACAATTATAATTTTATATAAATGTTTCCACTTAATATTTAATGTTAACCTTTTTTAATAATAGTTAACCTTAATTTATTATGTCTCCCCCCCCTCTGGGGGAGACATATTGTTTTTGGACTGTCCGTCTGTCACACTTCGTTTCCGCTCAATAACTTGAGTACCCTTTAACCCAGAGCCTTCAAACTTCATAGGTTGATAGCCCTTTCTGAGTAGAACTAGAAGAACCCTATTGATTTTGGGGTCAATAGGTCAAAGGTCAAGGTCACAGTGACCTGAAGAGTAAAAACCGTTTCCACTCAATAACTCGAGTACCCTTTGACCCAGAGCCTTCAAACTTCATAGGGTGATAGCCCTTGTTGAGTACAAGAACCCTATTGATTTTGGGGACAGTAGGTCAAAGGTCAAGGTCACAGGGGCTTTAAGAGTGAAAACTGTTTCTGCTCAATAACTTGAGTACCCTTTGACCCAGGGATTTCAAACATCATAGGTTGTTAGCCATTATAGAGTAGAAGAACCCTATTGATTGGGGGTCAGTAGGTCATATGTCAAGGTCCCAAGGGCCTGAAGAGAAAAAACCGTTTCCGAAGTGGCTTAAGCATGGAATGATATAGGAACTTAATGTTCACCTGTTTAAGACATGAAATGTAACTGCAGAAAACGCTATTATTTTTGTATTGCCAATGCATCGCTCAAGTTTCGCTTAGGTTTTAAATGTGAAAATGATTCCAACAATGTTAACTTTTAACGATATTTAACGTGAATTATAAATACTTATGCATGTTCATTAAAAACCATGTATCATCTTTTTTTTTGAAAAAAATGAGTTATTCCTTATCTCTTGATAACTTATTACTTATGCATTACCAAGCAAGGCTATTAAAATCTAAGCTTTTCTTGTATTGCAATTTTGTGCAATTTCTTCTCAGCATAGAAATGATAATTCGAGTCTAAAGCCGTGATTAGAGGAAACGTTGTCATTTTATAAGTTAACAAATATTGCCGTAACTTTATTATTTATTTATTTAGCCCATGTTCTTGCTACCCACTCGACATTAACATTTAATTTGTTGTTTTTTTTCATTTATGATAATGCAATGTTTTTTTTTATTTTTCAGAAAGAATTCATAAAATATTCAATGGGGCGTTTTATTCAACTTGTCCGCAGCGCAAGGAAAATTTGGTTAACTGGACGTTATTGACAAATAATACTGTTGATACCAGTACTTTGTGTACGTACAACGCAACATAACTGGAATATACTGTCTTTGTGTACGTACAAAGCCACATAACTGGAATATACTGTCTTTGGCTACGCTCAAAGCCACATAACTGGAATATACTGTCTGTGTGTACGTACAAAGCCACATAACTGGAATATACTGTCTTTGTGTAGGCACAAACCCACATAACTGGAATATACTGTCTTTGTGAACGCACAAAGTCACATACATGTAACAGGAATATACTGTCTTTGTATACGCACAAAGCCAAATAACTGGAATATATTTTCATGGCTAATCAATTTAACGATATGGCTTCCGAAGCAAATCGAGGACTTACTTGCAAAAACGTGAGCTGCAGTCAGTGATTTTATAAGCGGGGATCGCATAAAACTGAATAAAACGGACATTCAGCTTTTAAATTTTAAGTGCTGGTGTGTTATTGACTGATAGACAGTATACTAATGAACAAAAACATTCATGCAACTGAAATTAAAGGAAGGTAAAATGGAATTAGTAAGCAATGTTGAAGAGTTTAAAAGTCAAGGTGATGCTTTAAAAGCTTTGTTTGAAATAGATAAAACGGGGATATTTGATATGAAAAAAACTGAAAATATCCAACAGAACAATAAAATATCGCAACGAACAGAAAAGGATAGACAACATGTCTTGGAAACTGTAATTTCTACAGTCGAAGATGAAAATTTCACATACAGGAAAAGTGCCGAAAACGACACTGACAAAAAAAGTTCTGAAAACAGAAATCTCACCGAAAAGAGAATTGCAGCAGCATCATTTTCTACGTCCCAGAGTTCCAAACAAGAAAATTCAAAACAGTCTGAAGATATATACAAATATGTCTGTGACCACTGCTCAATGCAATTTGTGTGTGAAGAGGCTGTTGAGAGACACATTAGATCTCATTTAAATCTGAAACCATATGTTTGCCAAGTTTGTAAAAAGTGCATTGCTTCGGCAGAAAGATTAAAAGTGCATGTTAGGCGTTTCCATTTAAAGATGATTTTAGAGTGTCCGGAGTGTAAAGAATGTTTTGTATCAGAAACGAAAATGCGCTTTCATTTCATCAAAATTCACAATCAGAAAACTAGAAAATGTTTACACTGTAAAAAAGTCTTCAAACTCTCTGAATACAAGGAACATTTAGCTATGCACGCGGCTCAGCGAAACACGTGTTCAGTTTGCAATAAGCAGTTTAAGTGGAATAAGGATTTAAATAGACACATGGTAGTTCATAATCATGAATACAGATTTTCATGTGAAGTATGCATGAAAACATTTAAGTGTTCGTATTCTTTGAAATCTCATCAGTTAAAGCACCACAGACCACGTGTTGTTGTCAAAACGGAAAAGAATTACACATGTCACTTGTGTGGCAAGTTGTTCAAAAATTACAGTAGTTTGTTCCAACATTTAAAAATACATAATTCGGAAAAGAGATTCGTGTGTGATACATGTGATAAGAAATTTACGTTCAAGCATCAATTAGAAAATCATATGACATCCCATAGTGAAGTCAGGAATCACGTGTGTGATACTTGTGGAGCAAATTTTAAAATGCCTCATCATTTGAGAAATCATATGAAAACCCATGATTAAAATATAACATGATATCATGTTGATGAAGGTCAGACAGCAGATTTTCTGTAACCGACATTTAATATTTTTATGGATAACACATCGGCGCAATAATGCGCCAAGACAGAGTCATTGTGAAACTGCCTTCATAAAACATTAACAAGAATGTGTAAAAATCAGGTTGTCTCTGAATGAGAAAGTTTGTGCAACAAGACATGGACTCGAACCCGGGACCCCTCGTCCTCGAATTCCAGATAATTATGTGTAGTTGTGTTTGCTATTACAGGCTGGTGGCCGAATCTGCTAGCTATAACAGTCCCCCGGCGCCAAATGTCACAGGGTGAGAAAGCCTGTGCAGCCAGGCCGGGACTCGAACAGGGACCCCTCGCGTACACGACGAGTACTCTCCCGACTGAGCTATCCATCCGCTTGCACATCATTTTCCCAGTTAATGACTTGATTCGTACCGTGACAAGGTTGTTACGCTTTGTGCTTACCTGGGATTACTATACCATGTACATCCAATAATGAAAGTAATCTATCTTTTCATTATATTGTCATACATTGTATATATGCATTTGATGACAAAGAACGACTTTCATTAGTTCCAAGTTTCAACTTACTTTTTCGATATCATCTTACTGTATCTTGCTACTTAAAGAAAAGTAATAATTGTTACTGACGGTTATTGTATCAGGGAGATTTGAATATCGGTCGAGTTCTTTCATTTTTGTGTCGCCTGCGATAGCAGGTAGACACAGGGATCCTATTGTCCGTCCGCGTCGTCGGCGTCGTCCAGTAGTCCCCAAGCTATAACATAAAACATAATGTTGCCTATAACTTGGAAAGTACTTGTCCTATTCACTTCATGCTTGGAATATATCATCCTCATGAACAGCAACATTGGTTACAATAAGAACAATAACTCCTGTTTGACTATTTTTTCTGTTATGCCCCTTTCAAATGCAACTTTAACATGAAACTTAATGTTGCCTTTAAGTTAGAAAGTACATGTCCTATTCACTTCACACTTGGAATATATTGGCATCTAAAACAACAATATTGGTTATAACAAGAATGATAACTCCTGTTTGACTGTTTTTGAGTTATGCCCCTTTCACATGCAACTTCAACATGAAACTTAATCTTGCATATAGCTTTGAAATTACTTGTCCTATTCATTTAATACTGGGGATATATCATCTTCATGAACAATGCCATCAGTGAACAAGAATGATTAGTCCTGTTTCATGTTTTTTATCTATGCCCCTTTCAAAGGGGACTAACACGAAAATGTGGCATATACTTAAAAGTACTTCTTCTACTCATTTAATACTCGGAATATATCATCTTCATGAACAATGCCATCAGTGGAAACAAGAAAGATAAGTCCTGTTTAATTATTATATGAGTTATGTCCCTTTCAAATGTTAACTTTAACATTTGTTAAAAGGTGCCTATAAATTTGAAAGTGCTTTTACTTTTTACCTAATACTTGGAATATTATTATCATCTGCATGCAAAGAGCTATTGGCGAAAACATGAATGATAACCCAGATTTCACCATTTAGTTAAGCTCCCTTTGAATGCAATTGAGGTGACATGTAAGTTCCATGAAACACCAAATTCTAGTGTAGAATTGCAATCAGTTGAATGAAATCTTGTTATCATATATGATTTAATATAGGTCCACATTTCAGCTTTTTGCCGGCAGGCGACATGTGTTCCGCAGAACACCAAATTCTAGTTATATCATAGGGATGGCAACTAGTAGTAAAATGGGCACTTAAGTAATCATATAATCTTCCGATCGAGTACTCAAAATATATTTTTCGATTCCACTCTCTTACATTGTACATTATAATTACATTTAACTCTGTTATGAGTTGGGACTACGACACGTTCAACTACTTTTACTTTAACACGCAGAAAAAGTTCACCAATTACATTTACTAAAGCTTGAGTTTCTTTGGTTTAATGAAAGAAAGTGAAGATTTATTTCATTTGTTTTACATTGATAGCTTTCACATTCATAATTATGACTGTATAAAGTACGGCTGCCGAGTTTGGGTAAAAAATCTTGGAGCCTTTCGAAAAGGTAAAGTGAGTGTAAGGAACGACAACTCTGCAAATGAGATTGTACCGATTCAGGAAATTCCACACCTATTTTCACGTTCTTTCATCAGCAGGTTAACTCTGTATTAAATTGTGTGTACAATTTACTACATATAAATAAAGCTAAATAAAAATGTGTTATTATCGATGTCAATAGAAAGTTACCAATTTACCCATTTAGAACTTAAGTAATTGATAAAAAAAAATAAATGGCTTCATATGAATATAAAATAATACTTATGACGGAATTTGAAACAATCACTATGATCAAGATCAGGAACACACTTCCGGTGTTAGCCACCATTAAGCATATTTCCAGTTCTAAGCAAATTGCCTGACTACTGTCTGCTAAAAAAAAATCTTAAACGTTGACCAACTAACAGTAGTGTGTCTTAGAATAAATCATTAAAATCTTACAATTTCCTAGTTAATTTAATTACCCGTAACGCGACGAAAAAGTAAAACAAATTTAAAAACGCTCTCCCATTGGCTGTTATGCAATTTTGTTCTGTTGATTTTATTGTTCTTATCAAATATTGAGCTTTTAAATTTTGGCAGCAGTAAAAGCCTGATAAAACAGCAAGTTACCTAAAATTGCAAGAATGTTCTTATGCTTTTTTGCCATTCCCACGCCGGGGGAACTCGGATATGGAACTCGTCATTCGCTCCCGATAAAATCATATCAGCCGCTTCCGCGGTTCCATATCAGATGGAATATTATCACAGAAAAAAAGTAGGTGATCGTGAACATTTATCAATTATGTAAATTTGGGCCCACTTTCGGAAAAACTCGAATGCTATTCGACCCTCCTTTGAATCACGAACAAAATGATATATGTTCATTCTAACGACACCACGTGAACTACACAGTGGAGATATATTCTCAAACTTTAAATGATTTATTTTAAAATCGTTTAAAATTTAAGATAAAACACATCTTTTATTTGTGTTTTACTTAAATAATCCTTTTAAACTCATTTATTTCAAAACATTTTGGCCATCGGCCTTCTTCAATTGATATCGAACTCGCTATATCAACTGAAGAAGGCCGGGGGCCGACATGTTTTGAAATAAAAGTGTTTATTAATAAATAGATCTGTGAATGTTATTCACTTTCCGTACATGGATAAAAGAAAAGTGTAAAAATTCCTTTTTAAAAATAAAAAATAAATAAAGATAAAATGTGTGGTTTTTGACATTCACATACAAGTAACTAATGCAAGACTTTTATTTTTTATTTATTTAATACAGTGCTGTAAGCTTTAAATATCGCAATCTACATCTGTTTTCATTGAATAAATTAAATCTTCTTTCTGAGATGCATTACTATAAAATTAAAACTTCAAAAAAATCGCAACAAATGGCATGTCATCCAGGTTACAGATGCATTTATAAAAACTAATTATTATATACTTTCACGTTCAAGAAAATCAATCACTTTTTGCGTGAACAATGACTTTTAATGTTTTTAAAATATTCGATATTATTAGTAACTAAAATCAATCGCATATTTTTTATAACATTTAAAGTCATTGTTCACGCAAAAAGTGATTGATTTTCTTGAACGTGAAAGTATTTTTCAGTCTGTCACTGATAATACACCTAATGCATTCATTTGGAAGTCGTACATTTTAAGAAAAGTAAAGTTCACATTGTTTCGCCATTAGGACTTTTGTTTCCTTGATTGTGTATAATGTGCTCGAACAGGCATTTCAACCCGCCGTGGTTCATTGATACCAGACTTGAAACTTAAATATTTTCTTCTTGTGCTTTTTCTGATTGGCGTGTCGAAGAAACGGTCCTTGGTTTCTCAACTCCATCCGACTTTAGTATGCCATGACCCAAGCGATCCATCCCCTGAATAATGGAAAAGAAACTGAATGAGCAATGACAAATTTAATTTTGAAAATCATTCTACCGCAAAAATTAATATAATAAAATGTAAAACATCCTTTCATATATAATTATACATGCTTAAAAGCATTTTAATGCGAAACTGCTTGGTCTGATATGGAACTCGTCAGCCTGATATGGAACTCAAAAATATTTTAACGAATAATTCAGTAGCTGTACATTTTCTGGCCACTGAAGTTTCATCTGATGGGAGATATCATCTAATTTTACGCATACACACGATACTACTTCCTTACAAAGGAGTAAGAAACGTATTATTTCATAAAATGTTCGAAGATCGGCCTACAGTTATGATCAATCTTTCGCTTTCAACATCGTTGTTTTTTTTCAGTCGATTTTGAACTGATCAAAAAGAGAAAAATATCATTTTGTTCGTGATTCAAAGGAGGATCGAATAGCGTTCAAGTTTTTCCGGGAAATGGTCCCTAATTTATGTGATCGATGGAAATTTAGGATCACCTATCTTTTTCGGTGTCAATTTTCCGTCTGATATGGAATCCCGGAAGCGGCTGATATGATTTTATCGGGAGCGCAATACGAGTTCCATATCAGAGTTCCCTGACGGGATTTCGAACGGTTTCACTTCCGTCAATGTCAAAGCTACGGTTAAAGCGGTAACTTTCTATTGACGGCCTTTGTATGGGGCACGCCACGGGAAAAGGTGCCTTCCAACAGTTGTCGTCAATCCGTGAAATTTCGTCATAAAGTTGAACAGACGACATTAATTATTATGTATTTCGCTTTAAAAATATTATTTTATTGTCAATATTTGTACTAACGAAATCAATTTTAGTTAGGAGAAAATAACAGTTGTAATTTTATTCTTAATATAGTAACAAATAAAAAGTCTAAAAAATATGACCGAATGTACCTTTGGCATGCCCTTTATAATAATTTTTAAAAGTAATTAATTAGACACATATGTATGCGATAATAAATGTACATTATAAGGTGGTTAAACAATATGCCAAAAAATAATCATATCAAGAAATCAAATTTAACAAAAATTCTAACTACAACCAATAATCTTTTCTTAGGGCTGAGCATGGAAACCAATCTCAAATCTGAAGCATCTGATTGGCAGAAATGGCGACTTGTCCCCATTTAAGCCAATCAGATGCTTCAGATTTGAGACTGGTTTCAAAGCACAGTTTTATAACCTTCAGACCTGTTATCATTTCTTAGGGCTTGTCAGTGTGCTTTTTCGGGATTGACTCAGTTTCTTGTTTCAACATAAGATGGTAGTTTTTATGCTCACAATATTTAGTAGTAGTAATAATATGCTCACAATATATAGTAATAATAATAATAATAACAATAATAATAAATATGCTGACAATAATAATAATAATAATTATTATGATGATGATGATGATGATGATCATCATCATCATAATCATCATTATCATCATCATCATAATAATTATTATAATAATAAAACAATAAATAACATTAATAAGAAATACAATCATAATATAAATATATATAAAATAACGGATAACATGACTATAATAATAACAAATAATCATGTCCCAATAGGTCGATCTGTTTAAATCTAACCCTAAAAGGGGCTTTATTGTCGTCACTCCTGTGCCATATTTTGTTTTCTCATCAAAAATATTGTAACTGCACTTTTAAATTTCTAAAAATATGTGTTAGGTTGTCGGGAAATAGTTGTTATAGCCAGCTTTGTATTGCTTCCTGTCTGAGATAAAATAATCTTCTTGCAGGTTGTGTAGTAAATGCGCGTTAGTAAAACTACAGATCGGTAAGTGACTATGATGATAAGATTCCATTTTTCTGTATTCTTTGACAATAAATGAGAATAGAAAATAATATGTTCGCGTCCGATTGCATTAAATAACAAACTTCAAACGTGATACAGTGAAGAAGTCTATGATACTGCATTTCCCGGTCGTGCTTGTCTTTACACCAGACTCAATAGTACAGAATGTATTACTTCCCTTGGTTTGGTGTGAGGTTTTGTAAGCGGGAAAGTAAGTTTATTTTTCTTGATAATAATGAGCTTATTTCATTCATCTTAAGATAATGGAAAATTCTCATTCCACTCGAACGGGCTTTGGATAGCGGCCCCGTTTTCTTAAAAATTATATGGTCTTCACGGAAATTAGCTTCCATTCCATTTACACATCTTTATAGATTGGATTCAGGGTTGGCAAAATGCAGGCAAATATGAGTATTTTCCATGCCAGCGGTATTTACCGGTATTTACCGGAAAATACTGGCAATTTCTGGCAAATACTGGTCTATTTAATTGACCAGTCTGGAATTCATACAATAGAGTCAAGTTACCTATATGCTCAGCCAGTCCAATGCTCAGCCACTTTTGTTGACATCTGTTGTATGTATCGAATTCAAGTTTGAAATGGAAAGAAAATTGTTTGTTTTTTTGTTAGCTCACCAGAGCCGAAGGCTCTGAGTGAGCTATTGTGATCAGAGGGGCACCAGATGTCCGTCGTCCGGCGTCCGTCGTCCGTCGTCCGTCAACATTTTCTTTGTTAACGCGATAGAGGCCACAGTTTTCAACCGATTTTCATCAAACTTGGTCAGAATGTTTCTCTTGGTGGTGTGATGACCCCTATTGAAACTGGGTCATCTTGGGTCAAAAACTAGGTCACTAGGTCAGATTAAAGCAAAAATTTTGTTAATGCAATAGAGGTCACATTTTTTATCTGATTGTCATCAAATTTGGTATGAATATTGATATTAATGATCTCTACTCAAATTATTAAAATCATGTTCTTGAATTGCCCAGGGGCTCCGCCCTGGGGTTTTCAAAATTTTTTTCTTTTAAATTCTGTTTTTAACCTTTGATTTTCTATAGTTATCAACCAGATTTTGGCACAAACTTTATACCATCTAAAAATTCAATCTTTCCTGAACAATTCATTCACTGGTTGTTCAGTGATAAAATTTGAAACAAAAATTTTAGTAGCAGAGTGAAAATTTTAAGTGACAAAATTTCAATAGTTCTACCTGTCTTCAGCTATATTAAGATGTATAAGAATGCATTATGGAGTTCAATGCTCTGGTTGCTGGTCATATTAAATGACCTACTGAACTTTCCTGCTTAGATCTGTGTTATGCAATATTAAGAACTTTGCTCTGGAAGTTTTTATAGGGTAAATTTTGACATATTCTATGAAATAATCATTTGTAATTTATAGCACTGAACATGGGCTTTTGTGAATATTTTGTTCAAATTTGTAAGTAAAGCAACAACAACAACAACAACAAATTTGAAGTACATTCACAAAATGTTCAGACTATATTAACCCTTTCATCCATATACACAACTTTTTGCATGGGCGAACAGTGTAGATCCAGATCAGCCGGCACATCCAAACAATCTGATCAGGATCTGCACTGTTCGCTTTTTTATGTATTAGGTTATTTCTAACTAAAATGGGACCAGTGCAGATCCTGATCAGACGGCAGGAATGTGCCAGCTGATCTGGATCTACTTGTTCCACCTGCGTAAAAATGCGTATATAAGGAGGAAAGGGTTATGTTGTACGTGTATGTATAAAAAATGGCTAGTTAATTGGAGGTCTCAGAACTCCAGCATGTGATTTTTTTCTAAGACTAGTATCAGTTTTCAGCAGTCATTTGCTTGAGAATTGAGTATGGTCTCTAGTCTCAGTTTTATTGTCTTTAGCCCTGATCTTGACCAAACTCTTTCCACTCGTACATATTTTTTTGCTATGCCAACAGTGTAAATCCAGATCAGCTGGCTTATTTATGTAGTCTATTCAGGATCTGCACTGGTTGAATTTTAGTCAGAATTAACTGAACAAATAAAAAAGCTAACAGTGTAGATTTTGTTTAGCAAAAGGGATATGCTGACTGATCTGGATCTACACTGATTGTCCATTGAAAAAAAGTATATATATGGAGGAAAAGGTTAAGCATTTTTGTAGAAAAGGTTTAGTCTATTAATTTCAAGCAAACTACTGTCTCAAAAGAAAACAGAGAGAAAGAGCTCTTGTCCGTGGTCAATGAATGACCTACTGAACTTTCCTGCTTAGATCTGTGTTATGCAATTTTAAGAACTTTGCTCTGGGAGTTTTTATAAGGTAAACAACATTCTTACTTTAAAGCACTTTGAATATCAGACTTTTCTTAATATTTTATTCACTGTTTGTAATTAAAGCCCCAGCTTTAAAATTATAATAATATAAATAAGAATATACCACTAAAAACATCATTTTTGTCCAAATAGACTCCAATTTATGACCTCTTTAACAGAACACAAAAGGTCTGGTCAAATTCTTTCTTATAGATGGGATTTTTAAATGATATTGTTAAATTGTCATTCACGAACTTTTAAGAAGCTAAATATAATGGAGCTATATTTAGCATTTATTTTTAACGACGCGACAACTTCATGCGCGATCTCGATTTCTGTGACGTTTCGGAAATCTTACTTTCGTTTTTAGTCGCGCGGACCAAATTTAATTCAGTAAATTAAAATTTTATTAGCCCGAATTAATGCTGCAAATTAGTGACTATAGTTCCAAATACATGTAATATTTCATACAAGAGCGGGTTAAATTGAAGTAATGTCGCTTTAAAACACCAACTACAACAAATTTAAAGCTAATTCTTAAAATGTTCAGACTATATTAACCCTAGATCTAGATCAGTTGGCACATCCACCCATATTATTTTATCAGGATCTACACTGTTTGCTTTTTGATTCATTAGGTTATTTCTGACCCATTGGAACCACTGCAGATCCTGATCAGATGGCACAAATTTGCCGGCTGATCTGGATCTACACTTGTCGCAGATGCATAAAAATGGGTAATTATGGAGGAAAGGGTTAAAGAGAGGTTTCAGCTGTATACAGTGTATGTAAACAAACTGGCATATAAATAGGGGGTCTCAGAACTCATGCATTTCATTTTTTTTAGTTTTTGGCAGTCAGATGCTTGAGAATTGAGTATGGTCTCTAGTCTCAGTTTTATTGTCTGTCCGCCCGTCAGTACATTATGCATTAGTTTGTTGACACTCTAGCGGTCACATTTTTGCCTCGATTGTTTTGAAACTTGGTCAGGATGTTTGTCTAAATGATTTCTTAGATGAGTTTGAATATGGGTCATCTGGGTCCAAAAACTAGGTCACTGTTACTAAAAATAGAATTTTCTTGTTTATTCATTAGGTTATATCTGACTAAAATGGGACCAGTGCAGATCCTGATCAGATGGCATGAATGTGCTAGCTGATCTGGATCTACACTTGTCCCACATGCGTAAAAATGCGTATATAAGGAGGAAAGGGTTATGGTGTGTATCGTGTATGTACAAAAAATGGCAAGTTAATTTGAGGTCTCAGAACTCCAGCATTTGATTTTTATGTCTCCCCCCCTCTGGGGGAGACATATTGTTTTTGCCTTGTCCGTCTGTCCGTCTGTCTGTCTGTCACACTTCGTTTCCGCTCAATAACTCGAGTACCCTTTGACCCAGAGCCTTCAAACTTCATAGGATGATAGCCCTTATTGAGTAGAAGAACCCTATTGATTTTGGGGTCAGTAGGTCAAAGGTCAAGGTCACAGTGACCCGAAGAGTGAAAACCATTTCCGCTCAATAACTTGAGTACCCTTTGACCCAAAGCCTTCAAACTTCATAGGGTGCTAGCCCTTATTGAGTAGAAGAACCCTATTGATTTTGGGGTCAGTAGGTCAAAGGTCAAAGTCACAGTGACCTGAAGAGTGAAAACCGTTTCCGCTCAATAACTCGAGTACCCTTTGACCCAGAGCCTTCAAACTTCATAGGGTGATAGCCCTTATTGAGTAAAAGAACCCTATTGATTTTGAGGTCAGTAGGTCAAAGGTCAAGGTCACAGTGACCCGAAGAGTGAAAACCGTTTCCGCTCAATAACTCGAGTACCCTTTGACCCAGAGTCTTCAAACTTCATAGGGTGATAGCCCTTATTGAGTAGAAGAACCCTATTGATTTTGGGGTCAGTAGGTCAAAGGTCAAGGTCACAGTGACCTTATGAGTGAAAACAGTTTCCGCTCAATAACTCAAGTACCCTTTGACCGAGAGCCTTCAAACTTCATAGGGTGATAGCCCTTATTGAGTAAAAGAACCCTATTGATTTTGGGGTCAGTAGGTCAAAGGTCAAGGTCACAGTGACCCGAAGAGTGAAAACCGTTTCCGCTCAATAACTCGAGTACTCTTTGACCCAGAGTCTTCAAACTTCATAGGGTGATAGCCCTTATTGAGTAGAAGAACCCTATTGATTTTGGGGTCAGTAGGTCAAAGGTCAAGGTCACACTGACCCAATGGGTGAAAACCGTTTCCGCTCAATAGCTCGAGTACCCTTTGACCCAGAGCCTTCAAACTTCATAGGGTGATAGCCCTTATTGAGTAGAAGAACTCTATTGATTTTGGGGTCAGTAGGTCAAAGGTCAAGGTCACAGTGACCCAAAGAGTGTAAAACATTTCTGCTCAATAACTTGAGTACCCTTTGACCCAGGGACTTCAAACTTCATAGGTTGTTAGCCATTATAGAGTAGAAGAACCCTATTGATTTTGGGGTCAGTAGGTCAAAGATCAAGGTCACAGGGGCCTGAAGAGTGAAAACCGTTTCCACTCAATAACAGGAGTTCTATTTTACCCAGAGCTTTCAAACTTCATACAATGGATGTCCTTATTGAGTAGAGGACTCCTATTGATTTTGGGGTCAGTAGGACAAAGGTCAAGGTCACAGGGTTCATCGTGCAGGGGTCATGGCGCAGGTGGGGGAGACATGCGTTTTTCTCAAAAAACATCTAGTTTTCTAAGACTAGTATCAGTTTTCAGCAGTCCGATGCTTGAGAATTGAGTATGGTCTCTAGTCTCAGTTTTATTGTCTTTGGTCCTGATCTTGACCAAACCAGTCTTTAACTCTTTCCTCCATATATACATATTTTTATGCAATGCCAACAGTGTAGATCCAGATCAGCTTGCTCATTTGTGTAGTCTGTTCAGGATTTGCACTCGTCGCATTTTAGTCAGAATTAACTGAACAAATAAAAAAGCTAACAGTGTAGATTTTGTTCAGACGGTAGGGATATGCTGACTGATCTGGATCTACACGGATTGTCCACGCAAAAAATGTATATATACAGAGGAAAGGATTAAGCATTTTTGTAGGAAAAGGTTTATTATCCCCTGCCGCATAGCAGCTTGGGGATATAGGAATGGTCTTCGTTCGTCGGTACGTCCGTCCATCTAACTGTCCTTCCATGCGTGCACATTTGGTGTCCGGTCCATAACTTTTCAACCCCTAGACGGAATTTCATGAAGTTTTAGGCAAATGTTCTCCCCATCAAGACGACATGCAGAACCCATGTTCCAACATGGCAGGCTCAATGTCTAGGTCACTAGGTCCGATTAAAGCAAAAATTTCGTTAACTCAATAGAGGTCACATTTTTTGTTCGATTGTCATCAAATTTGATATGAATATTAATATTGATGATATCTACTCAAATTACTAAAATCATGTTCTTGAATTGCCCAGGGGCCCTGCCCTGGGGATTTAAAAAAATCTTTTAAATTCTGTTTTTAACCTTTGATTTTCTACAGTTATCAACCAGATTTTGACACAAACTTTATGCCGTCTTAAAATTCAATATTTCCTGAACAATTCATATACTGGTTGTTCAGTGATAAAATTTGAAACAAAAATTTTAGTAGCAGAGTGAAAATTTCATGTGTCAAAATTCCAATATTTCTACCTGTCTTCAGCTTTATTTAGATTCAATCATAAGGTGGCAATATCAGAGTGTATTTATCCTGCTGGTGAATGACCTAATGAACTTTCTTGCTGAGATCTGTGTTATGCAATATTAAGAGCTTTGCTCTGGAGGTTTTTATAAGGTAAATTTTGTTATTTTGTATGGATACAGACCAAGCAAACATTATTTCTTCATAGCACTTTGAATATCTGGGCTTTTCTGAATATTTTATTCACTGTTTGTATGTAAAACAACAACAACAACAAATTATTAGCACATTCTCAAAATGTTAAGACTAAATTTAAGAGAGGTCTCAGCTGTATATTAATTGTTAATTGGAGGTCTCTTAACCCCTGGAATGAATATCATGAACATGATGTGCTGAAATCATTTTCCAACCTGGCTGGCTAAAGGTCAAGGCTGCCTGTGGTGTTTGAGCATATTTCGTGTCCAGTCCATAGCTTTTCAACCCTTTGAAGGAATTTCATGAAACTTTAGTCAAATGTTCTCCCCATGAAGACGATGTGCAGAACTCATGTTCCAACATGGCCGCCCCAATGTCAAGGTCACCAGTGGTGTTTTTTGAAAAGCCTAGAAGGAATTTCTTGAAAGTTGCATGCTTTGTGTCTGGTCTTTAACTTTTTAAGCAAGAAAGAATTTCATGAAACTTAGGTCAAATGTTCTCCCCATCAAGATGACATGCAGAACCCATGATCCAACATGGCCAGCTCAATGTCAAGGTCACCAGTGGTGTTTAAAGATTTGAACCATGCATTTCGTGTCCAGTTCATATCTTCTGAACCCCTGGAATGAATATCATTACACTTAGGTGAAATGATCAGTTCATGAACCTGATGTGCAGAACACATGTTCCAACCTGGCTGGCTTAAGGTCAAGGATGCCTCTGGTGTTTGAGCAGGCCAATACTCTGAACTTATCTGAACACGACATACCCTTGCACTTGAATTGGCTTCCACCTGCCTGCCCGCTGCCCAGAGCTATTGTTTAATTTGCTCTTAACCATCCATAATCTTTCCCACATTCACATCTGCGGCAGGGGATATTGCTGTCGTTCCGACTGCCTTGTTCTATTAATTTCAAGCAAACTACTGCCTCAAAAGAAAACAGATCATTTGCATTTTTGTAATGGGTTGAAGATTAGAGGCTCCTTGGAATTAAATACAAGAGTGACAGTATGAAATGTTATAATACCCCAGCAAATGAAGTAGAATATTCATCTCATGAAATGTGAAAATATATCTTTGTGTGATGATATAAGGCCCGTTATTATTATACCCCACAAACAAAGTTTTGGGTGTATATAGGAGTCATTATCTGGTTATGTGGTTGGTCTGTGGCACTTACTACGTAAAAAATTTTCAAGATATCGACTTGAAACTTTAAACATATGTTCATGAGTAGATTTGCGCAAACTATTTTATTTCTCATGTGGATCTGTCTATTATTTTTTGGAGGGGAGCTCAATTTAACAAAATCTTGTAGCGCAAACTTCTTCTACAGTTTTCAAGATATTGACTTGAAACTTTAAACATATGTTCGACATGAAGTGTAGATTTGCCCGACATATTTTTCATGTGGATCAGTCCATTATTTTTTGCACGGGACATCATTAAACAAAACCATGTTATGCAAACTTCTACAGTTTTCAAGATATCGACTTGAAACTGAATTCTTATGTTTGTTCTGCAAGAAGTGCACAAGTAAGCTACATATTTTTGTGTGTGGATCAGTCCATTATTTTATAGAAGGGAAGTAGCACAATTCAACAAAACCTTGTGACGCCAATTACTTATACAGTTTTTAAGATATTGACTTGAAACTTTAAACATATTTTTGGCATGAAGTGTAGATGTAAGCGAGATACTTTTATGGATCAGCATGAATTGTACATGTGCAAGACATTTTTTCCTTCTGGATCAGTCCATTATTTTTTTAGTGGAGCACTATTTAACAAAATGTTGTGATGCAAAGTACTGGTACAGTTTTCAAGGTAATTACGTCAAACTTAAAACAAATGTTTGGCTTGAATTGTAGATCTGTTTTACATATTTTTCATGTAGATCAGTCCATTATTTTTTTGTAGGTGAATGATTTAACAAAATCTTGTGATGCAAAGAAATACATTTTCAAGATATTGACTTGAAACTGAAATCATGTGTTTAGCATGAAGTGTCGATTTGGTAGACATATTTTTTATCTGGATCTTGTCCATTAATTTTTAAAGGGGAGCACTATTGAATATTTCATTCATTGTTAGGTAAAAAGATGTGAACATTATTTCTGTATAAATGTACTCTGATAAAGCAGTATTGCGGGGGTATTAATCACCTTCAGTGCTAGCTCTTGTTAATTGTTGCAAAGTCAGCTGTGTATTTGTTAATTTTCTTGATTTTTTTTCTACCTTTCATTTCATGAATCCAAGAATCTGGTGAGCGATAGGGCCTTTGGCCCTCTTGTTTAATTCAACATGACATTGTAGAAAGATGGCCAGGTAAGTATCAACAAAGCGGACAGCAGACAAAAGCTTTTAAGAAATAACAGATGCTGGTTTATCTAACTCTAACCAAAACATATTTCTTTTAAAAAAAACACACACACAAAACACAATCATAATGTACATTTTATTGGGTGTAAATTGTTGTGGGAAAATGTTACATTAAATATCCACTTGAAAAATGATGAAATGACAGGGCTTTTTTAGGGGTTTTGGGGAAAAGGCCCCTGTCCAAATTGGGAATTTTTGACACGTTATATAGTCAAATTTGGGGGAAAACTATCAACAAATCAAACCAAATTGTGGCATTTCAGCATTCATTTATCTGCACTATAGCTTGATTTGCCTTGCTTTAGTGTTCCTGGAAATGTCAGCCCGCCTGGCTAGCTCAGTGAATAGAGCATCGGACTGTCAATCCAGTTTGATCCCCAGCCGAGGCGGGAAAAAATTTTTCTGTGACAATTGAACTCGGACATTGCGTCTGAGAGTCATTTGTCCCTCACCTCTGATTCAAGTGAGGAAGCAGTCAGTCGCTTGCGGAGAAGTTGGTTAGTACTGGTTAGAGACCCAGGAACACCGGTTAGGTGGACTGACCGCCGGGATATAACCTAGAAAGCTGTTGAAACCAGGCGTGAAACCCCAAACAAACAAACAAATCCTGGAAATGTCACAAATCTCTTCCAGGGTTTGTTCTGACAGCTTTACAGATGTATCACTTATACAGTAGAATGGCCATCATCTGATCCGTAGAAACTTGGCAAGTTTCAACTGACTGGGAAAGAACTTTTTAAACATTTGAATCAAATTTTGATGTTTTGTTCCACAGAGAGTTTAGTTTTGGAGTACCCTTGGCATCTTTTTTTCGCGTCCTTTTTGCATAGTTTTTACTATTATACGACATTTTTAAATTTTTGTCACTTAGTTTTCGCGGGTCAGTATACAAGCCGGTACTGCACATATCATTTTTGATTCATCCTTTCTGTTTTGTACGCAGTCGATCGATTATTGCGAAAAAACATTTGTTAACGAAATAAAAATATAATTTCTGTTAATATTCAAACTGTAATTTGACCATAATATAAGTTATCTGGAATCATGGGCGCCGCGCTCCATCTTCAACTTGCGTTACGGTAAATACCGGATTTTACACCAGCACATACATTTTTCACGGAAAGAAGTTTTCACAGATCGCTGATAAACAAACGATTCGGGCTTGAAAAGTCTCGATATTATGGTTTCTCCTTCGGTTCAAAAGGGGAATAACTTTATGAGATTGGGAAATTTTTTCTTGAAATTGGAAAAAATAGTCGCTTTTTTGGATTGGGAACGGGACCGAATATCGGCCCCATGAGATGCAGTTTTTCTTAAAACGCCATCTAAATCAACAACCCACCAGCGTTTTTTTTCCTTCTTTAACTACCGCCGCAAAATGGTACCATTCCCAAAGCTGACCGGAGTCTTCCCAATTTAAAGTACCGGACATTCCCAATCCCCAAAGCTATATTTCCAACAACAAACAGTGTTGTTTCCCAATTTTCCAAAGAGTTGTTTGCAAGAAATGTCGTTCCGCGTAAAAAAACAACAACGTATCGTTTAAAAGGGGAGAAACTCTTATCAACACTCCGGTTAGACTCTTACTCAGTTGTTATCATTAAGTAAAATAGACATGTGACGTCATTGATCCGGTCAGTGTTTTATCCTTTTTTCAGACTGGCTTACGGTAAATAATTGCAAGTTGACTGATTCTGACGTATAAAATTGAAGCGCAGTGACCAGTCTCCAGAAACTGAAAGTAGAATAAATTTCACAACAACGTTGAGAAAGAGCGATTATTCAAAGGAAGCTGTTAAATACGAACACTGGCACTCTTTTGTTGCAAGATTTTGGGTATATATCGACCGATCCCATGCCATTGGCGACGGGTCCTGAGTCTGAGCGATTTGAACCAATGAATGTAGGTATCGGTATCGAGCAACCTCGCGTACTTTCCCCGAAAAATCTGAGTGAAACTAAACTTGAATCCAACCTTCTGACGTATTTGGATACCAAACTGAGTCCCACTCAGAAGCTATCCTTGAGCTAGATGTAGCTCAAAGACATATTGCCTCAATCTGACACTGACTCCAGCCCCCACTCCTTCCATTATAATTTCAAATGCAGATTAATTTCACATTAATTGCCACCTCAATGAAACTTTTCCTGCCAATGGAAATTATTTTTCCGTAGACCGGGTTCCTGTCAAAAAAACAGAGCTTATGATGCTTGGTGAAGCTGAATAAAATCCCTAGTGTTTATTTACATGAATATAGAAAAATTCTCAATTTGGCTGATTTGCGACTGATTTTTTTCCCAATTTTAAGATTTTACGACGCGAAAATTTCCCAATGGTAGGGGAAGGGGAACCTTTCCCCTTTGGGGAAAAAAACGCTGCCCACCCACCAAATAAACGCTGGGGTAAAACTAGAACCGCACCACAAGAGCAGTGTTCTCCAGAAGCACCGGTGGCCGGCGGAATCGCCTGGTACTTAAGAAATGAGAGCCGGCTACTTTCTAAAAAAAAATCACAAAAAAACGGTTGCGCATAAACAGAAACCGAAAGTATATGAACAAATGTATCGACAAAACACTGCCCGGATGTTTTTGTTTTACTGCGCATCCGTTTGCGCAGGTCGGATGCAGACAGTTCGTATGGTTTCCGAATCATGCCGAAATTCATAAACTGAGCATTCGTCTTTCTTCGATGTTTTCCGCAAAACTGGAAATAACAAAGTCGTGTGTATCCGTGTGAAATGCTATAAGTATCATTCACGTGAGTTGGGTAAAGATCGCGTGATCCAGCCCGAGTGAAATATGCACAAGGGCGGTAATGAGGCTCTACCGAGTTACCGCCTAAGTGCATATTTCACGAGGGCTGGATCACGCAATCTGAACCCAACATAAGTGAATGAAACTTTTTCTTGCATACCGTATTTATTCTGCGCATTTTGGGTATTTTCCAGTAATTTTTTCTTTGCACTACTTTTTTATAGTAGCGGAGTGATATACGAGACATTCCATTGTTCATTCATAAATGCGCAAGACGTCGTGACGTCATATAAGGCGCGTGACTCATTCTACATGGGGGATGTAGAATCAAAATTTCTTACACGGGTGAAAATACCGGATGTCCTGATCTGGTATGCAAGAAATATACAGCAAGCTATAAATAGATGTTTCGCTTGCCTTCTTCGCAAAAGATACGTTATAGAAGCCTTTGAAATGCCACCAAAAAAGAAAATAAAAAATGAAAATCAAACAAAACAAAAAACAAAGTCAGATTTTTGGACGAAAGGTAATATGAATACTTCGATTTTGAATGATTGCATGCAGGTGATTTTCAATTTTACTTCAATGAAATCTTATTTATGAAAAAAATCAATATCTATTCCGGCCATACCCCTCCCATCCAGCAATACTGAAAAATTTGAAATCGATCTTTTCCTGAAAATAACTTAACTCTGTCCCAACTTTTAAGAAAGCAAATTATTTGATGATGTTTTTAAGTAAAGAATGATACTGTATATAATTGAAGAAACATATACTTGGATCAGAGATGTAGACCCCAAATATATCACTTTTATTTCAAAAGTTGCTTAAAAACTTGCAGTATTATACAATCAAAGAAGGGTTATAAAGCCTATTTAATCTCCAACAATCATCTTGCTTTGCAGTATGATGTTAAAGATTTCAAATGATTATGGAGTTGAATTTTATGACTCTGATTTTTGATTTTTAAACAGTCATTTAATAAAAGTGATAAATTTTGAACAATGGTTTTGTTTTTGTATAAAAATGTAGCTTTTCAAAGTCAACAAAATAGCTTTAAAAATGCACCAAAATGCACCAATCTGCACCATTAAAACAAAAAATTTCCGGGGGAGACCCCCCGTACCCCCCCTGGCAGGAGGGGAAACCCCTCCCGCACCCTCCCCTCGCCGCTTCGCGGCTCGACATAATATACTGCAGCCTGCTACTTTAAAAAAATTACCTGCTACTTTTTATTTTCTGGAGAACACTGCAAGAGTACTAGGATAAATTTGTTAGACTCAAACATTTATTAAAGATATTTTAAGCTCGACTATTCGAAGAATATGTCGAGCTATTGTACTCACTTGGGCGTCGGCTTCGTCGTAGGCGTCCCGCTTTGGTTAAAGTTTACGTGCGACCTACCTATATCTTAAAAATTACTATAGCTACAGCTTTTAAACTTGGCAGACTTGTTCATCATCATGTCCCGAGTGTGTATGCCAAGGATCATAACTCTATCTTTCATTTTGATCAATTTATGGCCCTTTTTGTGTCGCCCTTTCAAAGAAACGGCGATACATAGGGATCGCTTTGTCGGTCCGTCCGTCCGTCACGAAAACTTAACGTTGCTTATAACTTTGCCATTTCTTAATATTTCTTCATGAAACTTTCAAATTATATTCCTTATGACAACACGCTCGAGATGATACCTCATTCTTAAGGTCAAGGTCACATTTGATGGAGTTATGCCCCTTTTTACGAAAACTTAACGTTGCTTATAACTTTGCCATTTCTTAATATTTCTTCCTGAAAATTTCAAATTATATTCCTTATGACAACACGCTCGAGATGATACCACATTCTAAAGGTCAAGGTCACATTTGATGGAGTTAAGCCCCTTTTTACGAAAACTTAACATTGGTTATAACTTTGCCATTTCTCAATATTTATTCATGAAACTTTCAAATTATCTTCCTTATGACAACACGCTCGAGGTGATACCACATTCTAAAGGTCAAGGTCACATTTGATGGAGTTATGCCCCCTTTTACGAAAACTTAACATTGGTTTTAACTTTGCCATTTCTCAATATTTATTCATGAAACTTTCAAATTATATTTCTTATGACAACACGCTTGAGATGATACCTCATTCTAAAGGTCAAGGTCACATTTGATGGAGTTATGCCCCTTTTTATGAAAACTTAACATTGGTTATAACTTTGCCATTTCTCAATATTTATTCATGAAACTTTCAAATTATATTCCTTATGAAAACACGCTCGAGATGATACCACATTCTAAAGGTCAAGGCCACATTTGATGGAGTTATGCCCCTTTTTACGAAAACTTAACATTGGCTATAACTTTGCCATTTCTTAATATTTATTCATCAAACTTTCAAATTATATTCCCTATAACAATATGCTTGTGACAATACTATATTCTTAAGGTCAAGGTCACATTAATTTGATGGAGTAATGCCCCTGTTTGTACTTGCATTTTTATTCCAATAGCACTGGAGGGCGACACATGTGTTCAACTGAACACCCATCTAGTTTGACTTAGAATTTCAGGTTAAAGTTTGCCTGCAAGCTACTGTACAAACTCATAACTTCAATACTACTTATACTACAGCTTTTAAACTTGGCACACTTGCTCATCATCATGTCCCGAGTGTGTATGCCAAGAACCATAACTCTAACTTTCATTTTGATCAAATTATGGCCCTTTTTTTACTTAGAATTTCAGGTTAAAGTTTCCGTGCACGCTACTGTACAAACCCATAACTTCAATACTACATATACTACAGCTTTGAAACTTTCAGCACTTGTTCATTATCATATCCCGAGTGGGTATGCCAAGAACCATAACTCTTACTTCCATTTTGCTAAAATTATTGCCCTTTTTCAACTTAGAATTTAAGGTTAAAGTTTGCGTGCAAGCTACTGTACAAACACATAACTTTAATACTACTTATACTACAGCTTTGAAACTTGACACACTTGTTCATCATCATGTCCAGAGTGTGTATGTCAAGAACCATAACTCTAACTTTCATTTTGATCAAATTATGGCCCTTTTTTGACTTAGAATTTAAGGTTAAAGTTTGCGTGCAAGCTACTGTACAAACCCATAACTTCAATACTACTAATAGACATGTGTCACGGGGAACGGACAACGAGAACCGATAACGGGAAACGAGGTTTATACAGGGAAAATCTCAAAATTGCACAGCTGTACAAAACACGAGATATTCGTGGTATCCATGAAAAGTATGTATTAATCACAAATAAATAGCGTACATCCAGTCTGATTTGCAAGTTCCATTTAAGAAAAAAAGGTTCTATTTGTTTTGAACAATTCTAACAGTCTGAGATAGCATTGGCTTGGGTGTCGCCATACAGAATCTGTAAGTTTTTAATTCTGCAATAGAATGATCCACAGCTATTCTATCTAGCCTAGCAATATATCTGTTTGAACGTTTTCTTCTAAGTTGAGTTGATATAAAGGGCGTCATAAGTTGATGCGGCCCATTTGCATGATTTTGTCTTCCAAAAAACCCCACAACAAATTCTTGGGGAAAAGGCAGCTCATTGCCTATTTTAGTCATGGGTCTGTCATAGAAAATAATTTTTTATTAAGAGAATGCTATTATTCCCACGCATTTGAATTGGATTGATGAAATTGGAAAAATTCTACATATAGTTTCATATGGTAGCTTAATATATGTTTAATGTCTACAGAAATTTATAGAACTACTTTTTTATTGTCTTATGTGTACAGATGTAACGCGAAATGTAAATTGTGCACGGATATTTTTTATGCAGGATAACAATATAACAATGTGCGATCGTACATGCACATATCTACATTAATTATATTTTAATACAAAAATACAATAAAAATGTTTAAAACATATCAAATAAACACTTGCATTTAACCTTAAAACGAGTGTTTCACTCGTCTGTGATTTGAGTATACGAATGTAGGTTACACAAATATATTTATATGTCTTATGGTTAAATTTGACAATGTGACTTTGCTCTGAAACTTCTATGCTTTGAGACAATAATTCAACCAAAAAATAAAGTAGTAAATAAAAGTGACGTTGAAGTTATATCTATGCTTCTTGCGAACATTGCTCATCCAACGACGTGGAGTGACGTCCTTGATGATATCAAGGTAAACAACCATTAAAACAACTCCACGAAAGAACTATACAGACACATCAATATTGGGCAGTTGCGGGACTGATTGTCCGCTAAACCTCAGTCAAGGCTCCGGGAAACATCACTAACGGTGTAAGAGGTTGTAAATCAGGGTTCAACTTCCGGAAACTTTTCTGTATGTACCGGTGAACGAGGCGGCTGGTGACGATAGTGATACAGTGGCGCCAAATCTTTCCGAATTATCATCATATAAGAGGACAGCAGAAGATTGGTGGAGAGAACGGCGAAGGCCTTTGGCATAATTAATGAGAGAAAATCAAATCAAGAAATATTTAATCATTTTAGGAAAACGAAAATGTCAAAGATACTCCGAGTGATAGGAATTTCTAAAATAATAATTGTAATACACAAATAACAAAATTTTGCTTTTCGCTTGGTCTTGTTTTAGTTTTATACAAATTTGTTTGAAACAACCCCCCGATTTTAATTGTTTTCCTTTCTCAAACCTCGATCTTCGTTCTCCGTGACACATGTCTAATACTACAGCTTTGAAACTTTCAGCACTTGTTCATTATCATATCCTGAGTGGGTATGCCAAGAACCATAAACCTAACTTCCATTTTGCTCAAACTATTGCCCTTTTTTGACTTAGAATTTCTGCAAGCAAGCTAGTTACTTTCATACTTCTTGTACTATAGCTCTCGAAAGTTGTTCACTATCATGACCCTGACTATGTATGCCAAGAACCATAACTCTTCCTTTGATTTTTATTAAATTATTGCCCTTTGTAGACTTAGAAATTAGGGTTAAAGTTTGCATGCAAGCTGGTGAAACCTCATAACTTTCATTCCATATCTTTTATTCCAACACCACCACCACCTCCCTCCCACCCACCCACTCATCCAACCACCCACCCACCACCACCCACCACCAACCATCACCACCCCTCACTACCCACCCACCACAACCACCACCAACCATCATTACCCATCAACACCCCACCTACCACCATCACCACCCACCCATCAGCACCACCCATCCATCACCACCACCCACCACCACCCACACACCACCACCCACCACCACCGCCAACCACCCACCACCACTGCCCACCACCACCACCAACTACCAGCCACCTCCACCACCCACCTCAACCACCACCACCCACACCACCACCGCCCACCAACCACCACCCACCACATCCGCCTCCACCACCCCCGCCCACCCACCCATTACAACCCACCACCACCCACCCATCACCACTACCAACCACCACCACCACCCACCACCACCAACCATTACCACCACCCACCCACCCAACGCCCACCCACCCACCCACCACCACCCACCACATCCACCTCCCACCACCACCATCCACCACCATACCCCCCTCCCACCCACCACCCACCCACCTACCACCATTACCCACACACCACCACCCATCACCACCACCCACCCATCACCACTACCACCCACCACCACCCACCCATCACCACTACCACCCACCACCACCACCACCCACCACCACCAACCATTACCACCACGCACCCAGTCACCCACACGCCCACTCACCCACCCACCCACCACCACCCACCACATCCGACTCCCACCACCACCACCCACCACCATACCCCCCTCCCACCAACCCATCACCACCCACCACCCACCCAACACCACCACCACCACACACCCACCACCACCTACCACCACCACCCACACACCACCACCCATCACCACCGCCCACCACCACCACCCTCACACCACCACCGCCCACCACCACCACACACCACCATCACCCACTACCACCATCGCCCACGACCACTACCACCAACCACTACCACCACCCACCACCACCACCCACACACCCACACACCCACCACCCACCCCATCCACCTCCCACCACCACCACCCCTCCCACCCACCCACCACCACCACATCCACCCACCACCACCCATCACCACCCACCACCACCACCACATAACATTTATTGATTTCATAACTTGGATTATGAAACTTTTGTTCATGTGTGTGTTGGGTGTCATAAACTCCTGAATCACTCTCCAGTTTGAACGAAGCCCAGTTTAAAATGTGCTAAAATATGTCTGACTTCGAATAGTCGATCTTGCAGTCGTTTCCGACTGGCTCTTGTTATGTTTAAATTCACTTGTTTAATTAGTTATATGGATAATGTTTGCAACTTCTTAATAATTGTACATTTAGCTGTGCTGGGTTAAAGTATACTTTAACCCAGAGCAGAACTGAAATAAGAAAACTTCTGCATCAAAAATTGTATGTTTAAATCTATAGAACAAAATAAACACTTAGTGGATGTAAGTTCTCAATATAACTCCCATTATTTAAGATATTTAAATATTATTCTAATATTTTATAACTTAAATTTTAAAATTTATCTTTAGTTGGCTGGTAAACTACCTGGCCGAGCATTGGTCGAAATCTACTGTCTACTGAAATTTAGTTGTGTTGAACCTGTTGAAAACCGCACCTATTTTACCCATTAACTGACATCATCCAGGTAGTTGCATATATGACATAATTTTGTAAATACATGGTAACTTCATAACCACATTGAACATTTAAGTTCGGTCAGTGAATAAAATATTTGTAGAGAGTAAGTTTTGAAACTGGCCGAGCATAGGTAAGCTGACTCTATTACCTATTATCGTCATTCATATAGATAATTTCAAGTTTTACCCATCAATTTGCCATAAAATTTATACTTAAGTTTAACACTTTTATAACCTTATCCATAATAAATAAAATATTTAAGTACTGAAAAAGTGGTCATTTGAATTGACCACCCATGGAATTTATACATTTATATCTATATTTAAAATTTTCAATAATTCCTGGCTTAAACAGCAAAAGATGCAGTGCTGATGCTGTTGTTTTTCATCAGAAATGTTTGTTTTGATTCAATTGGGATTTTTCTTCTCAAATTGGGGAAAAAGTATATGTTGCCATTGGGAACATGACCGAATAACGGCTATAAAATCAACTGAAAAAAACCCTGCATTTCGTAACCTTACAATTTCGTAGCCTTAAATTTTTTGGTTGATTCGAAAAAAAAACATTGTCTTGGTCATATCGTAACCGTTCAAAAATCCTTTGGTCATTTCCTAATCGTCATGTAGAGTGAATGATGCTATTGAAATCCCAAACAAGGTGCTGATGAGACCATTCACACCTTATTGTGGTATCAAAATAATATGACAATCACAAATATTTTATTCTGCATTAAAGTATACAATTCAATTATAGCCGATATATATCAATTATAATCAACAGACAATTGTACAGAGAGACTAGAGTACTTAAAAATGTTATTTTGCTCCTTAAAAGCAAAAAAATAGACTTAGTTAGATTATTAATAATGATCAAACTAAAAGAGTTGTTACAATTTGACTAAAGGATTTTTGTATTTGTACTAGATGTACTTATAAAAATCAGTATCTATGCTGATACTGATAAAACAAAAAATATTTGAAGGAAATTAATAATTTTGGATCAGATTTCTAATTTGTTATTTACATGTAAGTTAACAATTATAATTTTATATAAATGTTTCCACTTAATATTTAAAAAATATTGTTAAATCTGTTTTGTTTCTTAATAATAATATTGAAAATAATTTAAATTTAAACAAATATTTTTCAAAATATTTCTAATGACCGCCTTTTAAATAATGTATTCTAGTTAACCTTAATTTATTATGTCTCCCCCCCCCCCCCTCTGGGGGAGACATATTGTTTTTAGACTGTCCGTCTGTCACACTTCGTTTCCGCTCTGACAAAAACGAGTACCCTTTAACCCAGAGCCTTCAAATTTCATAGGTTGATAGCCCTTTCTAAGTAGAACTAGAAGAACTCTATTGATTTTGAGGTCAGTAGGTCAAAGGTCAATGTCACAGTGACCCGAAGAGTGAAAACTGTTTCCACTCAATAACTCGAGTACCCTTTGACCCAGAGCCTTCAAACTTCATAGGGTGATAGCCCTTATTGAGAACAAGAACCCTATTGATTTTGGAGTCAGTAGGTCAAAGGTCAAGGTCAAAGGGGCCTGAAGAGTGAAAACCGTTTCTGCTCAATAACTTGAGTACCCTTTGACCCAGGGATTTCAAACATCATAGGTTGTTAGCCATTATAGAGTGGAAGAACCCTATTGATTGGGGGTCAGTAGGTCATATGTCAAGGTCACAAGGGCCTGAAGAGAAAAAAACCGTTTCCGAAGTGGCTTTAGCCTGGAATGATATAGGAACTTAATGTTCACCTGTTTAAGACATGAATATAACTGCAGAAAACGCTTTTGAGAATTCTGTATTAAATACAAATTATTTTTGTGTTGCCAATGCATCGCTCAGGTTTTGCTTAGGTTTTAAATGTGAAAATGATTCCAACAATGTTAACTTTAACATGAATTATAAATACTTATGCATGTTCATTAAAAACCATGTATCATCTTATTTTTATTTTTTTTTTGAAAAAATGAGTTATTCCTTATCTCTTGATAACTTATTACTGATACATTACCAAGCAAGACTATTAAAAATATAAGCTTTTCTTGTATTGCAATTTTGTGCAATTTCTTCTCAGCATAGAAATGATAATTCGAGAAAGCCGTGATTAGACGAAAGGTTTTCATTTTATAAGTTTACAAATATTGTCATAACTTTATGTGCATTTAGCCCATGTTCTTGCTACCCACTCGACATTAACATTTAATTTGTTTTGTTTTTTTCATTTATGATAATGCAATGGGTTTTTTTATTTTTCAGAAAGAATTCATAAAATATTCATTGGGGCGTTTTATTCAACTTGTCTGCAGCGCAAGGAAAATTTGGTTAACTGGACGTTATTGACAAATAATACTGTTGATACCAGTACTTTGTGTACGTACAACGCAACATAACTGGAATATACTGTCTTTGTGTACATACAAAGTCACATAACTGGAATATACTGTCTGTGTATGTACAAAGCCACATAACTGGAATATACATGTACTGTCTTTGGTTACACACAAAGCCACATAACTTGAATATACTGTCTTTGTGTATGCAGAAAGCCACATTACAGGAATATACTGTCTTTGTGTATGCACAAAGCCACATTAAAGGAATATACTGTCTTTGTGTACGTACAAAGCCACATTTCTGGAATATACTGTCCATGTGTACATACAAAGCCACATTACTGGAATATATTTTCACGGCTAATCAATTTAACGATATGGCTTCCGAAGCAAATCGAGGACTTACTTGCAAAAACGTGAGCTGCAGTCAGTGATTTTATAAGCGGGGATCACATTAATCTGAATAAAACGGACATTCACCTTTTAAATTTTAAGTGCCGGTGTGTTACTGACTGATAGACAGTATACTAATGAACAAAAACATTCATGCAACTGAAATTAAAGGAAGGTAAAATGGAATTAGTAAGCAATGTTGAAGAGTTTAAAAGTCAAGGTGATGCTTTAAAAGCTTTGTTTGAAATAGATAAAACGGGGATATTTGATATGAAAAAAACTGAAAACATCCAACAGAACAATAAAATATCGCAACGAACGGAAAAGGATAGACAACATGTCTTGGAAACTGTAATTTCTACAGTTGACGATGGAAATTTCACGTACAGGAAAAGTGCCAAAAATGAAAATAACACTGATAAGAAAAGTTCCGAAAAAGGAAATCACACTGAAAAGAAAATTGCAGCAGCAGCATTTTCTACGTCTCAGAGTTCCAAACAAGAAAATTCAAAACAGTCTGAAGATATATACAAATATGTCTGTGACCACTGTTCAATGCAGTTTGTGTGTGAAGAGGCCGTTGAGAGACACATTAGATCTCATTTAAATCTGAAACCATATGTTTGCCAAGTTTGTAAAAAGTGCATTGCTTCGGCAGAAAAATTAAAAAAGCATGTTTGCCGTTTCCATTTAAAGATGATTTTAGAGTGTCCGGAGTGTAAAGAATGTTTTGTATCAGAAAAGAAAATGCGCTTTCATTTGATCAAAATACACAATCAGAAAAATAGAAAATGTTTACACTGTAAAAAAGTGCTCAAACTCTCTGAATATAAGGAGCATTTAGCTATGCACGCGGCTCAGCGAAACACATGTTCACTTTGCAATAAGCAGTTTCAGTGCAATAACGGGTTAAATAGACACATGGTAGTTCATAATCATGAATACAGATTTTCATGTGAAGTATGTGCGACCGAATAGAGGTTAGGCTCCCAACTCTTACTTGGGTCTCGTAAGATCTAACTGTCCCATACCCAACATCTCCTTCAGGTGCGCTAAGGGGTCCATCTTGGCAATCCGTGCCAAGGATGTAGAATGGGGGAAATTAGCAGAAGTTGCTAATTGAAAAGAGAGTTCTCCACCACTGACATTTATATTGTCAGAAAAACGAATTCAAGTCCAGAAAAACGAATATTGATTTCTTCAGAATCTATTTCATTCATTTTATATTCCATCACCAGTTAAACATATATTTACAATATGCATCATAATGTTTACTATTTACAAAACTGCTGTCACATAAGTCACCCCATTTGGGGTGACTATTTTAAGTCACCAATTCACTACATTCTGTTATTTTCAAAAGTTCCACAAAAATTGAAGTAAACACTTCTAATGCTTTTCCAAGACTGTCTAAGTTTTACAAAATTATTCTATATTAAAATTCTGGTTTTCTTTAACAACCAATGAAATTTATTCAATTTAGAAAACTTATTAAACTTTTAACCAATAAAATTCTGTGTAACAAATATGCAAATTACAAAAACCCTAAAATCATAATATCAGTATGTGGCTTGACACTTATCAATAATTAATCTAATACCTTGTTTATCTGTCAACTTAGAGTCAAGCTGATTATATCATAAATGTGCCTAAAAGGAAATTTCTTTGTTTCTTAATTTCAATAAATTCTAAGGAGATCAATTATTTAGTCTGCCAAGATATCAAATACCTGTATGTAATAAAATTGTCAAACAAAGAATTTAATTTACATAATTCTTTACCAAAAACATATAGAAAATATTATTAATACTAAATATCTTCAATTTTGAATTTCTTAAATTTTAAGTTTCTATTTTAATTTTTCCTTTTTATTATATTTTACCATTTCAGTTTATTTTATTATTAACTAACAGATGGGGTCCACTTTTTAAACTGTGGCAAATACCCCCTTTGTTAAATTAGTTCGTCCTCGAACTACACATATAATATTATTTTCAGTATTATGTACAAATTTTTCACTTTTCGGAATCTTTGCTATGTCACACGATTTTTCCATTCTAGAACTTCTTTCTCCACTGGATCAGTTAGAACTGTGTTGGTGTTTCATATCCAATTTCACACTGGGAAATATCATTAAAAAGACTTGCAAATGAAATCGTGTGTTTCAACTGTAATAATAATTACAAATTTGAAAGGTGAATGACCAAAGAAATTTACTTCAATTTTGCTAATATCTGATTAAAGAAGGGCAGTATGAGTAAAGTTCAGTCGACATATAAACTATTACTCAAGCACTATGTTATTATTTTAACTCTAAGTCCTGCAAAGAGTAAGTCAAATTTATATCAACCCTTCAATTATCAAAGTTAGTCACCTTATTTTTGGATCTAAATTTTCCCAGTTTTATCATTATTTATTTCATACTAATTATTTCATAGAAATTAATCATGTTAAAGTATTTTTAACACTTCAATCTGACGATCACCTTTATTACGTTTTCTGTTTACTGAACTTCAAAATTTTTAGCAAACATGGCATTCTGCATCTTTCATTAGGACCATCTTTCAGGGCAAGCAAACCTTATATTTTTCCTGTTTAAATTCATTTACAGCAAGTTATTTTTTTGCATTTAAATCTTTATTTAGATTTTTTTTTACTCTATTACATTATTTATTTTATTTCTAATGCCCTAATTTATATGTCCGTATTGTTTTAACTGCTTAATCAGTTATCTCAAACTGTGCTCACAGGCACTTCCTTGTTTTATACTTTTAATTGATCTTTGTTCACTGGCACTATCCTACTTATCTGTGCTCACTGGCACTATTTCCTATTTATTTGTGCTCACTGGCACTATCCTATTTATCTGTGCTCACTGGCACTATTTCCTATTTATCTGTGCTCACTGGCACTATTTCCTATTTATCTGTGCTCACTGGCACTATTTCCTATTTATTTGTGCTCACTGGCACTATCCTATTTATCTGTGCTCACTGGCACTATCCTATTTATTTGTGCTCACTGGCAATATTTTATTTATTTGTGCTCACTGGCACTATCCTTACTTATTTGTGCTCACTGGCACTTGGTGTCCTCGCACCTTCAACCAGCTGTAAATTCTCCATTTAGCCCTCTGCGGCTGTACATGTACCTTGTTTTCCTTTTGGTTAGTCCAAGCAGCTATTGAGTCAGTATCAGTATTAATCAAATTTTGGGAACTAGAAAATTAAACTAAGTAATTTCATCAACTTAGCCATTAATACATTGCCACAAATCCCATTCAGTCCTTGCTGAGTATGGGTGTGAACCTTTGTACCAGACTGTCAAATTAATTACCGTTTAAATAATTTTAGCCCTCATTTAAGATTAAGGTTGACTGCTCAAAGAAGTACTTGGAAAATTTAAGGAAATTTGAGACCAGAACCAAAAACATAAATGCTGGTGAGTGATTTACTGGTTCGTCGACACCGAAATCCAGTTTCAAACTCAGGATCCCAACAACATACATACTTCTCATTGATCTACTGTAGATCAAAGTGGTCCTATTTTAATTATGATTCAGTGATAAGAATCACACCTATGATGATTACCTATATGAAATCAAATGAAGGTCTCAAAAGGAATTAATTATTTAACTACCCCAACTTGTCCAGACTAACTAAGATTTTTATTTAAATCAAACAGTACTGGCAGAGTAGAAATTTATAATTAATTTACAGGCACTGGTTTTAATTATTTAACTACCCCAACTTGTCCAGACTAACTAAGATTTTTATTTAAATCAAACAGTACTGGCAGAGTAGAAATTTATAATTAATTTACAGGCACTGGTTTTAATTATTTAACTACCCCAACTTGTCCAGACTTACTAAGATTTAATTTAAATCATACAGTACTGGCAAGGTAGAAATTTATAATTAATTAACAGGTACTAAAATTTTCAAGGTCGTCACCTATGAAATTTACATGAAGAAATTACATCCCTTGCCCCTGCAAGAGATTCAGCTTAGTTGATGTTCTATTTCAACATTCTATTTAGTTATTAAAAACTTATTTTATTTATGCTTATTAATTTTTAAATTAACACCTACATGTTAATCCAACACATTACCTCATTTTAAATGTTTCTGGCTTATTTTTTATAAATTCTATTTTTTTCACCTTATTCATTCTGCCCTTTAGTTAAATTTTGGTCAAATCTAACTTAATAAATTTTTTTACACACACATGAAAATATTTGCAAATTTAAAAATTTACTTCACTACACAAAAATGTTTCTGCTCTTCTGTCTTCTTTTCGTCTTGTCCATCTTCTTTTTGTCTTCTCCTGGTACAAATGTGGTTTGCTGCCTCTATCTGATTGAAAATTCTGTGTCTTCTATTAGTTGCCCTTTGCCAAATGAATTGCTGCCATTTTGCCATTTGTTCTTTGATTGCAATGTTTTTGATTTTTGGTAAATCCATGATATTAACTTTCTTTGATTGCAATGTTCTTGATTTTTGGTAAATCCATGATATTAACTTCTTATATATTGATTATCCATGCTATAAACTTCTGATATGTTCTGTCCCTTTTGGATTATTCTCCTGACCATTCGATGATTTGTCGCTTGGCTGTGAAGGTAGATGTACCCATGGATTCTCCGACCATCTGCGACCGAATAGAGGTTAGGCTCCCAACTCTTACTTTAGGTCTCGTAAGATCTAACTGTCCCATACCCAACATCTCCTTCAGGTGCGCTAAGGGGTCCATCTTGGCAATCCGTGCCAAGGATGTAGAATGGGGGAAATTAGCAGAAGTTGCTAATTTAAAAGAGAGTTCTCCACCACTGACATTTATATTGTCAGAAAAACGAATTCAAGTCCAGAAAAACGAATATTGATTTCTTCAGAATCTATTTCATTCATTTTATATTCCATCACCAGTTAAACATATATTTACAATATGCATCATAATGTTTACTATTTACAAAACTGCTGTCACATAAGTCACCCCATTTGGGGTGACTATTTTAAGTCACCAATTCACTACATTCTGTTATTTTCAAAAGTTCCACAAAAATTGAAGTAAACACTTCTAATGCTTTTCCAAGACTGTCAAGTTTTACAAAATTATTCTATATTAAAATTCAGGTTTTCTTTAACAACCAATGAAATTTATTCAATTTAGAAAACTTATTAAACTTTTAACCAATAAAATTCTGTGTAACAAATATGCAAATTACAAAAACCCTAAAATCATAATATCAGTATGTGGCTTGACACTTATCAATAATTAATCTAATACCTTGTTTATCTGTCAACTTAGAGTCAAGCTGATTATATCATAAATGTGCCTAAAAGGAAATTTCTTTGTTTCTTAATTTCAATAAATTCTAAGGAGATCAATTATTTAGTCTGCCAAGATATCAAATACCTGTATGTAATAAAATTGTCAAACAAAGAATTTAATTTACATAATTCTTTACCAAAAACATATAGAAAATATTATTAATACTAAATATCTTCAATTTTGAATTTCTTAAATTTTAAGTTTCTATTTTAATTTTTCCTTTTTATTATATTTTACCATTTCAATTTATTTTATTATTAACTAACAGATGGGGTCCACTTTTTAAACTGTGGCAAATGCATGAAATCATTCAAGTCTTCGTATTATTTGAAATCTCATCAGTTAAAGCACCACAGACCACGTGTTGTTGTCAAAACGGAAAAGAATTGCACATGCCACTTGTGTGGCAAGTTGTTCAAAAAATACAATTATTTTTACCAACATTTAAAAATCCATAATTCGGAAAAGAGATTCGTGTGTGATACATGTGATAAGAAATTTACGTTTAAGCATCAATTAGAAAATCATATGACATCCCATAGTGAAGTCAGGAATCACGTGTGTGATACTTGTGGAGCAAATTTTAAAATGCCTCATCATTTGAGAAATCATATGAAAACCCATGATTAAACATAACATGATATCATGTTGATGAAGGTCAGACAGCGCATTTTCTGTAACCGACAGTTAATATTTTTATGGATAACACATCGGCGGAATAATTCGCCAAGACTGTCATTGTAAAACTGCCTTCATAAAACATTAACAAAAATGTGTAAAAATCAGTTTGTCTCTGAATGAGAAAGTTTGTGTAACAAGACAGGGACTCGAACTCGGGACCCCTCGTCCTCGAATTCCAGATAATTATGTGTAGTGTTTGCTATTACAGGCTGGTGGCCGAATCTGCTAGCTATAACAGTCCCCCGGCGCCAAATGTCAAAGGGTTTGAAAGCTTGTGCAGCCAGACCGGGACTCGAACAGGGACCCCTCGCGTAGTTAAGTTAGGCCTATCTTTTCATTACATTGGCATATGCATTTAATGACAAAGAACGACTTTCATTTGTTTCAACTTACTTTTTCGATGTCATCTTACTGTATCTTGCTACTTAATGGAAAGATATAATTGTGACTGACGGTTATTGTATCGGGAAGTTTTGAATATCCGTTGAGTTCTTTCATTTTTGTGTCGCCTGCAATAGCAGGTAGACCTATAGGGATCCTATTGTCCGGCGGCGGCGTCGTCGTCGTCGACCGGTAGTCCCCCAACTTTAACCTGAAACTTAATGTTGCCTATAACTTCGAAAGTACTTGTCCTATTCACTTCATACTCGGAATATATCATCAGCATGAACAATGCCATCTGTGATGACAAGAATGATAACTCCATTTTAAATTTTTTTGAGTTATGCCCCTTTCAAATGCAACTTTATCATGAAACTTAATGTTGACTATAAATTTGAAAGTACTTGTCCCATTCACTTGATACTTGGAATATATCATCAGCATGAACAATGCCATCTGTGATGACAAGAATGATAACTCCAGTTTCAATATTTTTTGAGTTATGCCCCTTTCAAATGCAACTTTAACCTGAAACTTAATGTTGCCTATAACTTCGAAAGTACTTGTCCTATTCACTAAATACTTGGAATATATCATCAGCATGAACAATGCTATCTGTGATGACAAGAATGATAACTCCAGTTTAATTTGTTTTTGAGTTATGCCCCTTTCAAATGCAACTTTACCATGAAACTTAATGTTGACTATAAATTTGAAAGTACTTGTCCCATTCACTTCATACTTGGAATATATCATCAGCACAAACAATGCCATCTGTTACGACAAGAATGATAACTCCAGTTTCAATATTTTATGAGTTATGCCCCTTTCAAATGCAATTTTAAGATGAAACTTAGTGTTGCCTGTAAAATAGAAAGTTCTTGTTCAATTAATTCACTTAATACTTTGAATAACTCATCTGCATTTACAAACCAATTTTTGAAGATGATAACTCAGGTTTCACCATTATTTTAGTTATTCTCCATTTAAATGCAATATAGATGACACATGCGTTCTGTGGTGTAATATTGAAATCAACATAAATAAAATATTTTATTATATATGATTATACATAGGCCCGCATTTCAACTTTTTCCATGCAGGCAACACATGTGTTCCGCGGAACACAACATTCTGTTATATCATAGGGATGGCAACGAGTAGTAAAATGGGTACTTAAGCTCTCCTATAATCTTCCGATCGAGTACTCAAAACATTTTTCCAATTCCACTCTGTTAGATTGTACATTATAATTACATTTACCTCTTATAAGTTGGTACTATTTTCAACTACATTTACTTTAACACAAAGAAAAGTTCACCAACTACATTTACAAAAGATTGGGTTTCTTTTGGTTTATTGAAAGATAGTGAAGATTTATTTCATTTGTTTTACATCAGGCTTTCATATTCATAAAATTTTATGACTATAAAGTACGGCTGTCGAGTTTGGTAAAAAAAATCTTGACATTGAGCCTTTCGAAGAGGTAAAGTGAGTGTAAGGAACGTCAACTCTGCAAATGAGATTGTACCGATTCAGGAAGTTCCACATTTATTTTCATGTTCTTTCATCATCAGGTTAACTCTGTATTTAATTTTGTGTACAATATACTATACTAGCCCAAATTTCTAAACCGCCACCTAATATAAGTGGAATTTACTAAGTCGTCTTGTAAGCTATTCTAAAGAAAATTGGGATGAAGAATAATGAATATCAGACACACACGCATCATTATGTTTTAACAAAACAATTTAACTGATGTGTATGTGTCTTATATTCATTATTCTTCATCCCAATTTTCTTTAGAATAGCTTACAAGACGACTTAGAAAATTCCACTTATATTAGGTGGCGGTTTAGAAATTTGGGCTAGTATACATATCAATAAAGATAAATAAAAATGTTTTATTTGTGTTTTTATCAATATAATTGAGGCACGCCACGGGTAAAGGTACCTTCGGGCATTTTTGTGTAATTTTTGTTGTTACTATATTTGGAAAGAACTTTTAAATTTCTATTATTTTCTCATAACAAAACAGTGATTTTGTTACACATTTTGACAATAAAATGGTGTTTATACCGCGAATTGCATAATAATTAATGTCATCTGCTCAACTTTATGACGTCGTTTCCAGTATTGGCGTCAACTGCCCGAAGGTACCTTTTCCCGTGGCGTACCTCAATAAACTCCCTGTCAATAGAAAGTTACCAATTTACCAACTTAGAAGTTACCAGCGGCTGTAAGTAATTGATAAAAAAAATAAATGGCTTCATGAATATGAATATGAAATAATACTTATGATGGATTTGAAACGATCACTGTTATCAAGATCAGGAACACACTACCGGTGTTTGCCACCATTAAGCATACTTCCGGTTTTAAGCAAATTGCCTGACTACTGCCTGCTAAAAAATTCTCAAACGTTGACCAACTAACAGTAGTGTGTCTTAGAATAAATCATGAAAATCTTACAATTTCAAGTAAATTTAATTGCCCGTAAATGTTTTATTGTTCCTATCAAATATTGAGCTTGTAAATTTTGGCAGCAGAAAAAGCCTGATAAAACAGTAAGTTACCTAAAATTGCAAGAATGTTCTTATGCTATTTTGCCATACCGAACGGTTTCAATTCCATCAATGTAAAGCTACGGATAAAGCGGTAACTTTCTATTGACGGTCTTTATATGGGGCACGCTACGGGAAAAGGTGCCTTCCAACAGTTTACGTCAGTCCGTGAAATTACGTCATAACTTTGAGCAGACGACATTAATTATTATGTATTTCTCGGTAAAATATCATTTTATTGTCATTATTTGTAACGAAATCATATTTTTAGTTAGAAGAAAATAATAGTTGTAATTTTATTCTAAATATAGTAACAAATAAAAAGTCTAAAAAATATGACCGAAGGTACCTTTTCCCGTGGCGTGCCCCATATACTATTTTTAAAAGAAATAAATTAGATAATAAATGTACATTATAAGGTGGTCAAAAGAATATGCCATACAATAATCATATCAAGAAATCAAATTTAACAAAAATTCTAACTACAACCAGTAATCATTTCTTAGGACTAAGCATGGGAACCAGTCTCAAATCTCAAGCATCTGATTGGCTTAAATGGCGACTTGTCAGCCAATCAGGTGCTTGAGGTTTGAGACTGGTTTCAAAGCTCAGTTTTATAACCTTCAGACCTGTAATCATTTCTTAGGGCTCATCAGTGTGTTTTTTTCGGGGTTGTCTCATTTTCTTGTTTCAACATAAGAGGGTAGTTTCGCATTGTAGGCTAACTTTGAATGAACTACAAAGTGAACAATCACTGTTTCTACGTATACATTTCTTCTCGTTTTTAAGTAACTGCACGCAGAGCAATATGCCGTGTGGAAATTTCTAGGGCATGTTTCAGGTGTAATGCGAATTTTGAATGCGGTGTCTTTTATATCCCCCGCCAAAAGCGATGGGGATTTTAGAAATGCCCTTCGCCCGTACGTCCATCCGAAACAATTTTGTCCGGAGCATAACTCCAAAACTACTTGAGGGATTTTATTCAAACTTCATACATTGACAGAGCACATTGGTAGGTAGTGCAGTGTGCAAGAACAATAACTCTACCTTACCTATTTTAGAGTTATTCTTCTTTATCATATTTACTTGATAAATTTTGTCCGGAGCATATGTAACAGGGTTATACCTGTTTTCCCAGGTAAACTTTATTAACAACTACTCTTGTTAGAATCGAGACTACATTTTATTCTGTTATACTTTATATTATTCAAATACAAACAGTATACAAAACCAGGGACACCCTGTGAAAGAAGGAAATAACTAACAAGCCTACAATTTTGAATTTTGAACAAGAAATAATTTAGCTTTATAAATTTTGAAACCCCATCAATGTGAAATCAACTAAACCCTAAATAATCCGAAAGTGGCAGAGTTCTGACAAAAGGTAAAAACTACCTTGTGAATGTCTGTGAACTGCACTGGGGCAGAATAGCCAAATTTCAGCCTTTTTATACTAAATCTTTAGGACACTACACAAAGAATGCATGAAATTCTCATGCGACACTTAATTACATAGAGCAAGTGATGCTACTAACCGGTTAGGATTTTGTGACAATTATTGAAAGGATTCAAGTTAATTGTACCATAATACCAATGACAAAACAAACATGTAATTATAAGTGGACTATACTGAAAATAATCACAATAGAGATGATGATGCGCATCGCTGCTTTTAAAACTGACCATAAGGAATTACTGTAAAGTGAGGAAATTTGGCACAGAAGTTATTTTAATGAAAACACTTAATAAAAATAAAACAATTAACCCATTCCTGCCACACATAACTCCAAAACTGCTTGGGGAATTTTATTAAAGTTTCATACACTGACAGATCGAGCACATTGGTAGGTAGTGCAGTGTTCAAGAAAAATAACTCTACCTTGCCTATTTTAGGGGTTTTCTTAAATTATACAAAAGAACAACCTTCAGGTAACTTATTTTAGGCAGGGGGATTAACCATATGTAACATGGCTCTTGTTTAAGAATGTAATGCCGTCGTTTTACTTTTTTTTATCCATTAGTATTCATATATTAGACCAGATTATCTCAAAGGTGCACGTTATTTAACTAGTATATGATTATAGTGGACGGTCCTGAATTTCTATCGGTAGCTTTAGATAACTGGCAAAAGATCTGTAAAAGAGGTACCGAAATCAAAACTAATTGACATGAGTGACAGGTGCAAAATGGGACCCTTATGTGACAGTTTTTATGCTCACAATAATAATAATAACAATAACAATAAATAACAATAATAAGAAATACAACAATAATATGATTATAATTATAACAGATAATATAATTATAATAATAACAAATAATCATGTCCCAATTTAGCTTTAAAGGTCGACCTGTTTAAATCAGACCCTTTAAGGAGCTCAAATGTCGTCACTCGTGTGCCACATTTTGTTTTCTCATAAAAATATTGTAGTTGCGCGTTTAAATTTTTTAAAAATATGTGTTAGGTTGTCGGCAAATAGTTGTTATAGCCAGTTTTGTATTGCTTCCTGTCCGATATAAAATAATCTTGCAGGTTGTGTAGTAAATGCATGTTAGTAAAAATAAAGATCGGTAAGTGACTCTGATGATAGGTTTCTATTTTTCTTTATTCTTTGACAATATAAGAGAATAAAAAATAATATGATCGAGCCCGATTGCATTAAATAACAAACCTAAAACGTGATACAGTGAAGAAGTCTATGATACTGCATTTCTCGGTCGTGCTAGTCTTTACACCAGACTCAAGAGTACGGAATGTATTACTTCCCTTTGTTTGATGTGAAGTTTTGTAAGCAGGGAAAGTAAGTTTATTTTTCTTGATAATAATGAGCTTATTTCATCCTTAGATAATGGAAAATTCCCATTCCACTCAGATGGGCTTTGGATAGCGGCCCCGTTTTCTTAAAAAAATTGTACAAAGTGGCTATAAAATATCGCTATTTTATGATCTACAACGGATAATTTTTATTCCATTTATGGCATACACATCTTTTTTTATAGATCGGATCACAGGTGTCCGTATCATTGTTAAAAAATAAAATTTGCTCAGTGTATGGGACCCGCTTGATAGGGACCTTATTTACATATATCAAAAAACAAAAACATTTTTTTGCATTGCTAGCCTAAAGATCTTTGCAAAAATTTGGGACTCATTAAAATGACAAAAGAAACGAATTGAATGTCCCAGGCATAAGACAGTATCTCGTCATTTTGTAACCTTACCATTTCGTAAGCTTACATTTTTTGTCGATTTATAACCATTGTCTTGGTCATATCGTAACCATTCAAAAATCCTTTGGTCATTTTGTAACCGTCACGTAGAGTGAATAAAGCTATTGAAATCCCAAATTTATGAGGTGCTAATGGGACCATTTGCACCTCGTTGTGGTATCAAAACATTATCATTGATCAAACTAAAAGAGTTGTAACAATTTGACTAAACGATTTTTGTATTTGTACTAGATGTTAGATAAAAATCAGTATCTGTGCTGATACTGATAGAACAAAAAATGTATGAAGGAAATTAAGAATTTTGTATCAGATTTCTAATTCATTATTTAAGTTAACAATTAAAATTTTATCTAAACGTTCCCGCTTAATACATGTATTTTAAAAATATTGTTAAATCTGTTTTGTTTCTTATTAATAATATTGAAAATAATTTAAAGGTAAAAAATATTTTGAAAAATATTTTTAACGACCACCATTTTAATAATGTATTCTAGTTAACCTTAATTTGTTATTTTTCTTTTCAGATGATCAATTCGAGATAAAAAATATTAGATTTGTCCAAATTATTTTATTGTTTCAGTTTTGGGTTTGACATTTAACGATTTTGTATTTTTACAATATAATAAATTACCAACTGTATGTAAGGTGATCGTAACCCTGGCACTGAATCAGTTTTCTTCAGGGATTAAGCTAGGAGCAAATTTTAGGGAGAAGTGACTTCTCCCTCCTGGAAATTTAGGGAGAAGTTTTCAGAAACAGGGAGAAGTGACCAACGCGGTCGGTAGGGTTTTAACCAAATAGCTCTTATTTTCTCTTATACACCCATACATATTATAAAAGTTTTTTATTATTTATTAAAACAACAATACTGATTATTTAATCTATTTTATTCTACAAAAAATGACAATAAATAATAAATATGGCAAGGTATTCCTGTGGCAGAAAATGTAAATTTGCCTTGGCACTTTGGACAGCAACCCCACTTTTTTCCACTGAACCTTGTATAGCAGTCTGCATCAGTTGCTGGAACTTGCATCTTCAACAGAGCTCTTGTGTTCTACAATATAAAAAATACCAGTTGTAAATATATTGGAGACCTGACTATCAGACACAAATCACCTTTTTATTTTATTTTAGCATCATTATTCACAAATGGAAATTCAGTCTGTCATTTTTCCTGGAAGTATTTTGGTGTTTTAGGGGAATTATAAGGTTTTTATAATTAAAATTATTACTCCTGTGTGATTATTTTGTCTTATTTTCTCGTAAAAATCAATACTCACCTTTCTGTAAAGTGTAATTATTTTACTAGCCGACATCATCTTGAGATGTCTTCCTTCAATCGAGTATGGAGTCAGCAAACAAATCACACAAAAGGTCGATTGCATTATTAATTACTCCCAGTCTGATCATAGACAATCATCTTAATCCAATTATCACCTCGTACAGGTTCTCAAAGTGCCATAAAACTCGCAATTAACTGTCAAATTAACAAGGTGTCATTTTCAACATCCCGGTAACTTACATCATTATCGCTTATGTCATTTACAATAAGAAAATGCTTAAGACTAACGAGCGATTTAATTGGTTTGTTCTGTATACACCAGCCAATAAAAATCTCATTTTGTGAAGAATGATTAGGTAATCAGGTCGAATTTGTTTACGACACCTGTTTGTCAATGTTTATAATTGAGTAAGTGAACATTTGGATTTGTTTCCTCAGGCAAATTCAACAGGAAATCGAGGGCGAAGTGAACTTCGCTTTTCTATGCAAATAAAGCGAAGTCAGGCCGGTCTGGGCGCCTTCTTCGCCCGAATCGCCTTGATTCGTGATCCCTGTTCTTGTGTCAATACTTTGTACAGTAGGTGTGACATTCCTGAAATACTTGTCAGAGTTATGACGATTAATGGTGGCCGTAAAAAGTCTCCCCATACATTTAGTCAGTACTGTTATCAGTAAATCGACCCGTTACTGATGTCATGCAGTGATTGTTACGTATAATTATCAGGGCTATCCGATCAACGTTTTATGGCGATGTCCTGGTTAGCTCAGTTGGTTGCGACGCAGGAATTGCAGGGCTAGGCGCTGTCGCCATGATGGTGCAGGTTCGCTCCCAGTCAGAGACACTATCATTATCGATTCTCAAATGAGCGATCTCAATTTATAACACATTCTACAGTGTTAAAATTTTCAAAACAGTGTACAAATTACATGAATATTGACAGAAATCTAATTCATTTTTAACCAGGTTTTTTTTTAGAAAAATCCTGGTTATTAGATTGGGGTTTGTCTTTGGGTGGGCGGGTGTCAACAATTTGTTACGTTTTTTGTGAAAGTTGTGTTTTTCTCAGTAACTGTTCAAGGTACAACTTAACTGTTCAAGGTACAACTTCGAAACTTAAAATAGATGTCAGACACCTGAATACCAATTATCAGGACAAGTTTCATAATCTCTGACTGTATTTTGACAGAGTTATGCCCCTTTTTCACTTAGAAATTTTGTTAATTTTTTCTGAAAGTTGCGTTTTTCTCAGTAGCCATTTAAGATACAACTTTGGAACTTAACATATTTGTCTGACATCTTAATAGGAATAATCAAGGCAAGTTTCATAATCCCTGACTTTATTTTCACAAAGTTATGCCCTCCTTTTAACCATTTTATTAATTTTTTGTGAAAGTTGTCTTTTTCTCAGTTACCATTCAAGGTATAGCGTTGAAACTTAACATAATTGTTTGACATTACAGTACCAATTATCAGGTCAAGTTTCATAACCCCTTTTGCTAAAGTTATGCCCCTTTTTGACTTAGAATTTTTGTTAAGTATTTTGTGAATGTTATCTGTTGATTCCAAATTGACTGTTGAGGCTTAGCTTGGTTTGTGGGTAGCTTGGGATTGCTACCCAGGTGTCTGTGATAAAAGTCAAGGTCACTGTTGCTAAAAATTGAAATTCAACTTACCCTCAATAACTTGAGTTTGCTTTTACCTATTGATGCCAAACTTAGTATATGAGTAGCTGATATCAAAAGGCAGCTTGGGATTGCCAACCAGGTATCTGTGATGAAGGTAAAGGTCTTTGTTGCTAAAAATAGAAATTCAGTTTTTCCTCAATAACTTGAGTTTCCTTTGGTATATTGACACCAAACTTAGTGTTGGTATCTAATATCAAGATGCAGCTTGAGATTGCTACCCAGGCGCCTGTGATATAGCTCAAGGTCACTTTTGCTAAAAATAGAAATTCAGTTTCTGCTCAATAGCTTGAGTTTGCTTTGGCCTATTGAGACCAAACTTGGTTTATGGGTAGCTTATATTAAGACACTACGTAGGATTGCTACCCAGGTGTCTGTGATAAAGGTCAATTGCACTATTGCTAAAAATAGAAATTCAGGTTTCTCCTGGGTTAGCTGTGATCTATTGACACCAAACTTTCTTTGGGTAGCTTATATCAAGATGCAGCTCGGGATTGCTACTCAGTCTGTGATCAAGATCAAGGTCACTGTTGCTAAAAAAAGAAGTTCAAATTCTTCATATCAGATATTTTCTTTACAAAGGTATAAGTATTAAATGAAAACCTGGTTTTTGGCACATGGCAACGTTTTTTTTCTTGTTTATAACTTTATTTCAAATGCATATCACAAGCAAACATAATAAACAAATGCAATATATAAAGCCCCGTTTCACAAATAAATGTAAATGACAGTTTGAAAGAATAAATTAAATTGATCTACAATAATCTATAAGTTTTAACACATTAATGCTATTTTTACCGACGTTTTTTCCACTGGAATCATTTATTTTGTGAATTATTTACACATATGAAAAAGACATGTATTAAGATATATATAATTAAAAACAAATTATCTAGCACATGTTAAACATGCAGTCTATAAGATATAATACAATATTCACAATACTAACAAACATAAATAATAGCACATTTTATTTATTTAGTCAAATCAATAACTAAAATGATAGCACATGCACAATTAATGTTTAAGCCAGTTTTTGCCATTTGCAATGTAAGTGCCCCTTAATTGACATCTTATAATATACTTTATCGTATAATGATTATACAAGGATATTTTTATTCATATTTCAAAATCATAAATTAAAAAGTTACGAATTGACCAATGAATTATTGAATGGTTACAAATCGACCAAAATTGTCGGTTACGAAATGGTAAAGTTATGAAATTACCATAATTCCGTAAGACTGCTGTTAAAACAAAACTGGATATTTTTTATGAATTCCTGATTGCATCCATAATTTTCTGTGGCTTTTCATCTTTGAATGCCAGGGCCTCTTCCCAATATTCTGATGAAAAGCCCTGAATTTTCTTTTTTTTTAAGTTAAAACACACTTTATGACTGAATATCAAATTGGTATCAGCACAAATTCCGAAACCAGTTGAGGAGAAAATTGTACCTGTATAGACTCTGGTTTTCTTAACTGGGCTGAAAGAACAGTGGTCTAGGGGTAGAGAATCGGACTCCAAATCCTGAGACTGCTGGTTCGGAAGGAACATTAAAAAAAATCTTGTACATGTACTTGGAGTAAAGGGTTCAATTTTAAAATTCTATTTACCTTATTTTTTTTGTTCGGATACAGATTTTTACTTTATAACCTGTTACCAATCTTATCTCTTTGATATCAGATATCATATCAAAATAAAGGCAGTTAAATTACTTATCAAAGACTAGCCTTTTTAAATTTGACTTTTAGTTATGAATAAGATAAAAGTGTCTAAAAGAAGTGGCAAAATTTTAAATTTGGCTGAAAGCTGTTTGTCTCCAAGCAAAATCTTAACTTGACTTATCAGGACTGAAAAAAGCTCAACAATTAATCAAACTATGAATGAAATTATTATTGTGTAATTAAAGCACTTTGCTTCTTTGATTACTCTGTTACATAGCATATGTCATCCTTTAATTGAACACTGATTAAAAATTGATTGCAGTTTGGAAAGTTACAATATGTGACACTTCCTTTAAGCATGGTAAGAGTGTAACAAAAACAAGGAAGAACAAAATAAAGAAGAATCCTGGTGAATGTCATGGATAGATATTTTCAGTTAGTAAGTTTATGGTTTATCTTGTTGTAACCCTTTCCTCCAGTGCCCAAGGTTATAAAACTGAGCATGGAAACCAGTCTCAAATCTCAAGCATCTGATTGGCTGAAATGGCGACTAGTCGCCATTACAACCAATCAGATGCTTGAGATTTGAGACTGGTTTCCAAACTCAGTTTTATAACCTTCAACCCAGAAATATGTGTTTTTATGCATGTTCAACCAGTGTAGATCCAGATCAGCCGGCACATCCGTGCTGTCTGATCAGAATCTGCACTGATTGCTATTTTATTTATTAAGATATTTTGGGGGGAAAAAAAGACCAGTGTGGATGTGCAGGCTGATCTGGATCTACACTGGTCGCACATGCCTAAAAATATGTATTAATGGAGGAAAGGGTTAACAACATTAAAAAAAAAAGAAATGCATATTTCAAAATTATGTAACAGAACTTTTTATCATAGAAAGCTAAAGTTTTGCGATACCATTAACCATAAAGGTAAATTCTTTAACCCTTTCTTCATGTATTCACCTTTTATCACTTATGCCACAGTGTAAATCCAGATCACATGATATTGTGCCTTCTGGGTTGGAGGTTATAAAGCTGAGATTGGAAACCAGTCTCAAATCTCAAGCATCTGATTGGCTGAAATGGCGACTGGTCGCCATTTCAGCCAATCAGATGCTTGAGATTTGAGACTGGTTTCCATGCTCAGCTTTATAACCTTGGGCACAGTTCAGGGTCTACACTATTTGCTTATTGGTCAGATATAACAGTAACATAATGAATACGAAAGCTAACAGTGTAGATGCTGATCAAAAGGCATGGATATGCTGCATAATTTGCTTATGGTGGTAACCTTATTTGAAAAAAAAACTCGATTATTTGAGTAATTAGTAATGATTATACATTTTTTTTTAAAGTTATTTAAAACAAGACTACTTTTTTTACTATTTTCAGGCCAAAAATTCAGTTGGTCAGTATTTGGCACTCAGGGAGTATTCTCCAGTGCGCAAATTTTCACTGGGAAATACCAGGGGTGGTGATTTCTGCCCAACATTGCTGGAGATTCAATAAAAACATGGTCTTTTTGTTATATTTTCATACGTTTTTCTATTTTAGATAACACGCTTACTGGAAGTATGAATGATGAGAACTGCGATTAACAGAATCAAACCTGAGAATTAAATAGAATAGACTAGTTCGAAGAAAGGTTGTTGAAATGTCGCAAAAGGAAGATAGACTAAATCTTAATAGTCTTTATAAAGAAACATTGCTACCCACAGTGAAAAATGAAATAGTTGTAACACAAAATATGTCTGATGATAAATTCACGTGTGACCATTGTAATATGAGATTCGGGTGTTTAAGAGGTGTAAGAAAACATATAGAAGAAACTCATTTCCTTGCTTTTACTTGCCAACTTTGTAAGGCATCTTTTCCTAGAGGTGATCGATTAATTGACCACATGCGGAAGTACCATTTGAAAAATACTAGTTATGACTGCACTGTGTGCAGTAAAAGAAACCTATCGGAAATGAACATTATTAAGCATATGAAGGAAGCTCATAAAATGATATCCAAAAGATGTTCAACATGTGACAAATTCATCCCACAGAGTGAACACAGGAAACATTTATCGTTGCACATAGCAGAGAAAAACACATGCCCTGTTTGCCAAAAACGGTTTCGGAACAGAAATGAATTGTATAGACACGAGGGAGTCCACAAACAAGAATACAATTTCCAATGTGAAATTTGTATGAAAAAATACAGGTCATATCATCGCTTATATACCCATAAGCTGAAATCTCACCGGCCACGTATTGTTAAGAAAGAGATGGAATTCACTTGCCACATTTGTGGAAAGGTTTTTTCCAGTCATGGTTGTTTGCAGCAACATCTAAAGATTCATGACGATAAGAAGTTTTTATGTGACAAATGTGATAAGAAATTCACGTTTAAGCATCAGATGTTGAATCATATGACATCGCATAGTGACGTCAGAAAATATGAATGTGATACCTGCGGATTGAAATTTAAAATGCCTCACCATTTAAGAAATCATATATTAACCCATAAGCTTTAAGGCTTATAATTAGGATACTCTTGACTGATAAAGGAATGTCGCCATTTACCTGTCGAGTTTTTATCTTTGATTTTGTCATGGACATTTTACAGTCTTAAAATTCGGTTGTTTCTAACAGTTGATTTTTAACCTTACACTATTTTTCCATTTTTAACCCCCGCCCTCTTGTTATTTTTATCGGGAAAAAATCAGGTAATCTATATTTTTTATAAAAAATTCTCCAGAATCTATTATTAGAAAAAAATATTTCTAATTTAATTAGAAGCGCCCCTCTTTCGGAAAATGTTTTACGTTTTACGGTTATTATCCATTCTGCTCATCTACATGAAGAGGGCTTTGATTGAGTATGTAGCTACTCTTCACTTTTTTCAAATACGAGGGGAAATCATCATGTAATCAGAGATTTCAATAGCTTTTGAGAACCAGGGGTTGTTTGACCCCTGCTGAGATTTTTTAAGGGGTAATAATCAAATAGTTGCAAGTCATATCTTGTGCTCTAAATTCTCGTGCATCAAAATGACCCAAGCTCAGAATCAGGTGGTGGTCATAAAAACCTTATTTCATTGCATCAAATTCAAAATGCAAGAATCTGCACCTATAAAAAATCCCTGATAATGCAACTTACATTCCTGATTTTTTCTGTAGATAGGACTTCCTACAGTGCTGAAGGTTATAAAGCTGAGATTGGAAACCAATTTCAAATCTAAAGCATATGATTGATTGAAAAAAGGGACTGAATAGATGCTTGAGATTTGAGACTGGTTTCCATGCTCAGTTTTATAACCTTGGGCACAGTACTGTAAAAATGACAATTTATCTGTAATCCATGAACAATTTTACTTATCTCAGAGTCAGTAAAACTGAGGACTCTGAAGGAATAAAGATAAAGGTACATGTAGTACCAGGTTTCGAATTTGTCGATTATAAGACATCTAAACAATGTCCCTATAATATGGTCATACTGTAAATAGGCACATATGAGAAGTTTTAATTTATTAAGCCTGTGAATTTTGCATGTATATTCATATTTATTTATTTTGATATCCAAATAAAATTAATTTATGCTGTGTATTTTATGTTGTATCTTTTTACATTCTACCGATTGTGTATCATTGTGAATGTCCAAGGCTTCAATATCCAGGTTTGTGTTAAATTTAATAACATAAAATGTGAATTTTTAATGTTAAATTGAAATATTTATGTAAACTACTATATTTAGTTGTAGTTTGGAATTTGTGGATTCATCTTCTAATGAAACAATGACATTACAGGAATTGCTTAGGGGATACATGTATATTTTTTGTTTCCGCCTTTCGACGATACATATGGATCGCTTTGTCTGTCTGTCCATCAGTCTGTCATGAAAACTTAACGTTGGCTATAACTTTGCCATTTCTGAATAATTCTTCATCAAACTTTCAAGTTATATTGCTTATGACAACACACTTGAGATGATGCCAGATTCTTAAGGTCAGTGTCACATTTGATGGAGTTACGTCCCTTTTTATACTTGGATTTTGTCATGAAAACTTAACATTGGCTAAAACTTTGCAATTTTTTAATATTTCTTCATCAAACTTTAAAATTATATTACTTATGACAACATGCTCGTGATGATGCCAACTTCTTTTGGTCAAGGCCACATTTGATGGGAGTTATGCCCCTTTTTGTACTTGCATTTTTATTCTGATAAAGGGTGACACAAGTATTCAACTGAACACCCATCTAGGTTTACATTTTAGTGTTTAGGTTTTATTGTTCGGAAATAGCTCACAATTATATGTATCTATTTTTGCTCAAAACATATAGCAGAGTTATTACTCTTTTTGACTACAGAATAATATTTTAAGGCGAAATGCTTATAGCAATGTCATCTGCTCAAAATTTTGACGTCATTTCAAGGAACAATGTCAGTTTTCTGAAAACAACTTTTCCCTTGAGGTGCTCCAAACATACTAAAAGTAAGAAGGAACATTACAGAAATTAAACGGATAAATTATTTAAACCACAAAACGATTGTATTCCTTTTAGAATTGTTGATGGTAGTGATAGAAAAATTAAAATGCATTGCCCTGCTTTTTGCAAATCATTTCTGTCGACGTAGATGAGATAGAAGCTTGTCTCTGATTTCTCACTAAAGTCAGATCTAACAAAATGTTAAATCTAATGACGGCCCGCAGACACCGTACATAAGTTAAAACGGTTTTCCCCGATTACTTATTTTAGAAATTGTCAACACAGGAAGCATGATTTATATCGCTCACAAAATGATCTGAAGATGTCATATTTCACTTACTAGGCAGAATAAGACGTGGCCGCTGTAGTATATGGTTCGTCACGATGAAAGATACCTTCGGACAGTTGAAATCAAACATTGAAATGACGTCATGCAGTTGAGCAGACGACATTACTTATTACGCATTTTACTGTAAATATAGCATAGTCAAAATGTGTAAGGAAATCACATGATATTAGTTATGGGAAAATCATACTAGATAATTGAATGTTCTTTCTAAATATAGAACAAGTTTAAAAAAAAATATTGCCGAATACAACTTTTCTCATGGCGTGCCTTGTAAAATGTTTGGCCTGGATGGTAAATATCAGTCTGATCATCATGTCCCAAGGTTATAAAACTGAGAACGGAAACCAGTCTCAAATCTAAGCATCTGATTGGCTGAAATAGCGACTTGCATGAGATTTGACACAGGTTTCCATTCCCAGTTTTATCATCTTCAGCACAGATCCCTTCAAGCTCCAAGTTTGACTGTTAACCATTTCCTCCATATATACACGCTCTTTCTTAGAAACAAAATTGAGTTATTTTTCTGAATTCCTGGGTTGAAGGTTATAAAGCTGAGTTTGGAAACCAGTCTCAAATCTCAAGCATCTGATTGGCTGAAATGGCGGCTGGTCGCCATTTCAGCCAATCAGATGCTTGAGATTTGAGACTGGTTTCCATGCTCAGCTTTATAACCTTGGGCACAGATTGCAGTTTATTCTGATTTTAAACTGAGAAATAACTCTAATCAAACAATAACCAAGGCCAAAAAAATAATTAAAATAACAGTTATTTTTATGCTTTTCTCAATTTCTTATTTCTTTTGGTGAATGATTGTTTTTGTTGTTGTCGTTGCGGCAAGGATTGTGCACAAGGATTAACTATAGAAAATAAGATTTATGAATTTTAAAGATGGTTTCAAATTTTTTTTGTTAGTTCAACATTCCTGTGTTCATGTAAATTGTTGTACTGCTATATTTAGGCTTAAATGATAATATATATCCCTTACTGAAATTTATAGCAAATAATTTAATTGTGGGAAAACACTGCCATGAGATGTGGCTTACATTCCATACAAGTATGTGAACAGTATCCAGAACCCGCGATAAGGTTCTACACTGTTCAAATTTAGATCTTTTCGGTTACTTCTAATAAAAGCAAGCAGTGTAGATCTAGATCCAGATAATGGACTGTATAAATATGGAGGCTGGTCTGGATCTATACTGGTGGACCATTTAAAAACTCCAGGGCTGAAGGTTATAAAGCTGAGATAATAGATTGGAAACCAGTCTCAAATCCCAAGCATCTGATTGGCTAAAATGGCGACTGGTCGCCATTTCAGCCAATCAGATGCTTGAGATTTGAGACTGGTTTCCATGCTAAGTTTTATAACCTTGGGCACTGTATATGGAGTAAAGGGTTAAACGTTTTAGTTCTAGATATCATATTTATATTTTGTTGGGAAACAGATTTTTTATTTATACATTTCTTTGATATCAAATCAGAATAGGGTCACGCCACGGGAAAAAGTATGTTCGGTCATATTTTGTGACATTTTAGTTGTTACAATATTGAGAAATAACTTACAACTACTTATTATTTTCTGATAACTAAAAATTGATTTTGTTACACATTATGACAATAAAATGTTTTTTATTGCGAATTTCATATTAAGTATATTGTCGGCTCAACTTTATGACGTCATTTCAAGGATTGACGTCAGCTCTCCGAATGTACTTTTTCCCGAGACGCGCCCCATGCATCCTCGGAGACCCAGTGGTGATTCCGCACGCTACATCACGTAGCGAGCGGAATCACCACTGGGTCTCCGAGGATGCGCCCCATGTTATAAAGGCAGAACTTTATATTCGTTATCAACGACAAGTGCATTTAAATTTGACAAGTTAAGTTATGGATAAGATAAATGTGTCAAAAAGTGACATTAAGGAAATTTTTAATATGGCTGAAAGCTATTTGTCTCCAAGCAAAATCTTAACTTTACTTATCCTGGCTGAAAACAATTTTAATTAAACAATTAATAAAACTGTTAAATAAATAATTGTTTTGTGATCAATGCAGTTTGTTTCTTTGAATGGTGTGTTACATATGTCATCCTTTAGCTGAGCACTGATTGAAAACAAATTGCAGTTTTGAAATTTAGAATATGTGACACTTCCTTTAAAAGTGTTATAAAGTGTTGCAGTTGAGTTCTTTGATATATTCACTTGATAATAAAAACATAGGGAAGAACAAAATAATGGAGAATACTGATGAATGTCATCTATAGATATTTTCAGTAAGTTTATGTTTTATCTTCTCTTAACAATATTTTAAAAACAAAAACAGGAATGCATATTTCAATACCATGTCACAGAATATTTTATAATAGAAAGCAATTTTTCGCCATAACATTAACCATAAATTAAAATTCCTTTACCCTTTACTTCATATAAAAACTACCATACATACGAAAATTGAAAATCCAGATCAAATATTTCACTTATTATGCAAATTTAGACGTGGTTGCTGTAGTATGGGACGCATCACTTGGAAAGGTAACGTTAAACAGTTAACGTTAAAGATTGAAATGACGTCATAAGCTTGAACAGACGACATTTATTATTATGAATTTCACGGTAAAAATAGCCGAGTCAAAAATGTAATAAAATCGGATAGCCTATCATTCATGGGAAATAATACTTGATAATTGTAAGTTATTTCTAAATATATTTACAAGTAAAGTGTCAAAATAACTGACAGAAGAACCTTCTTCACATGGCGTGCCCCGTAAAATCAGTTTGGGGAAATAATACTAGATAATTCTAAGTATTTCCAAATATTTTTACAAGTAAAGTGTCAGAATTACTATCCGAAAGAACATTTTTCCCGTGGTGTGCCCCGTAAAATATTTCGCCTGAATGAGGCCTGTGAATGGTTAATTTTTATATCATCAGTCCCTAAAAGCATTAAGTTCGACTATTAACCTTTCACTCCATGTATTCACCTTTTATAACAAGGGTTCCCAGATTAGATCTAGATCAACCAGCAATCTAGGCAATCTTATCTGGATCTAAAATATTCACCTTGTCAGAAATTTCTAGATAAATCTAACAGCGAACAGTTTAGATCCTGACCAGGCCTGAAGGTTATAAATTGAGCATGGAAACCAGTCTCAAATCTCAAGCATCTGATTGGCTGAAATGCATCCTCGGAGACCCAGTGGTGATTCCGCACGCTACATCAACCCCTGGGACAATTAGTTGAATTTCATCCGATTTACCGCTTAACGAATACTATCATTTCATTGGTTTCATCCTAATTTTCGGATGAGCGAGATCACCAATGAAAATGATCCTTACATGAGAGCGGTTATCTGATTGGACCGCACGCTATCACGCTTCGTATCGATTTTCCGGCGTCAGATTCAAAGCTTTTCTAGCTAATTGTCCCAGGGGTTGATGTAGCGAGCGGAATCACCACTGGGTCTCCGAGGATGGCTGAAATGGTGACCAGCTTTATAACCTTTGGCACAGATGCTGGCTAATGTGGATCTACACTGTTTACCATTGGATAAAATCGATATCCCAAAGGGTAAAAGGTTAATCAAGCCATGTTTCACAGTATATTTGTCCGGGCATTTGCTGTCAGATGCCTGAGATTTGAGTCTGGTCCTATCTCAGTTTTATGATCTTGGGCCCAGCATGCCAGCAGTTACAATATGGCAAAACGATAACCTATGATACTGATTAATATCTAGAGTTTTTTTGCCTGTCGCACAATAATTCCGCTATCCATAATTATTGGTGAAAACTAGATATTGCCCAGTAACTTTTGTTAACCATAGATGTTGGACTAATATTGTGTAAACCGCTTGCCATATAGGGTTTTATTAACACCGATCCGTGACGGTTCCACAAACTGTCTTTTAGCAAAGACGCTTTCTGGTAATTGGTATAACCTCCCTTTGTTGAAAGGCTACCACACACATTGTGAAAGAGTCCTTTGTTTGCAGGCTACCATAAACAAATTTGATCATCTATTTCTAAGGTAAGATCGAGAAATGTTCATTTATACCTATTTGTATAAAACAACATTCATCTATTTTTACGATTCTGAAAAATTTCTTTTGAATTGCTACTAGATCTAGATCGGCGATTGAAATTCGGATGGATGAAAACGGAATAATGGACAGCACTATATATCTTGGTATTTGACAAATATGAAAATATTGCAGGTTCTGTAAATGAGCAGAAATGGCCCACGCCGCCTAGCCCTGTGTTGAGCACAATTGACCATTTCGAAATTAGTGTCTAAACTACGGAAGTCGGTATTTCCATACAATCGGTCATGGGGGGGTGGGGGGGGGATACGCTATATATGAAGACATTGCCACTATTCATAAAATTACTTGCTCGACAATCCAGAGCGTAGATGTAGATGTACACGTCGCGAGCAGGGTGGAAGTCATCAACAGATCTCGTCAGCCGGCATCGTCGAGAAGGGAACCACTCTAAGCATTTTTACCATCGGGACCTGGATCGGCGATGTTTGGCGGGGTGTGTTGATGGCTTCGCGGATACTGGAGAGCACCGTCTTCCCCCGGATCGGCCGCCCTTGGACGCTGTGGAAGCCTATGGAGAGAGAGCAGGGAGGATCCTACATCTTCGGATGTCATTCCTGTACCACTGATCCAGTCCACTCGATCAAAGTAGGCAGAAGCAGAAGAAGAGGACGGCCGGGACGGACTCCTGCAGCGTGGTGGCAGCACAATGCAGATGGAGATGCCGGGGGTGTGGCCCTAATGAAAGCAATGGAAGTGTCCTTGGTCGGCGGTACTGGGTACACTCAATGTGCCCGGGAAACCGACCAGGGGTTCAGGGACGTCGGCGGCGGAAGATTCACGGCCAGAGGCACCACTACGGGGAGACCACCTCCAGGTTGTCGGCGATGGATTCACTTCTTGGGTTAAATTAACCGCAGTGAATTCATCTTCTTCGGAATCAAAATTGGACCGTTAGGCACAGTTGCACCCCGCAACTACCAGTTTTCGGCATCAAAATTCAACATTCACGGACCACACCATAATGTCCTCGGTCAGAGGCGGGAGGGTCCTTAAACTGGGAATCAACAACAACAACAATTCATAAAATTAATCATATTTTAATATTTTTATTAAAATCAACAAACTTTTCACTAGACAGTTTGAGTTACTGAATATGTTAAAATATACTAAATGACACGAAAAATAATTTCGTTTTATGTAACTTTATCAGTTCTCTCAGTTGAAAACTGGGATAGCGACGTTAGCTTCCTGTCAAAATTCTATTCTGTTTAGTTCCGCCCATTTTTTTCTCGTTTAGGGCAAACCCATTATTTTATCTGGGGACCATACGCCGCTGAACATGGAATGGTATTAATCTGAAAATACCTCATTGAAGGTTCCATGTTCACCGCCATATGCATACCATCGTTTGGGATGGATCGACATTGTACTATTTAATGGTGTAATTACTGAGTTGCGCTCAACCCGGGGCTAGGCGGCGTGGGCAGTAATAAGCATTCCCATTACTGCCCATGAACAGGCTCAATCAAACCGAGCCTGCAGTATTTTCATATTTGTTGTGTTCGGTGGCTTTCAAAGTTCCCTTTTCATCTATTTCAATATCACAGTAGCGTTGTTTGTGCCGTGTGGCGGCTGTAAAAAGTCTCCCCGTACATTCAATCAGTGCTGTTATCAGTTACGTCCTTTGAAGGTCGTTGAGCACGATACTTATGTACTATGTTTATAGTACTTCCAAAATTCCTTTTGTTTTAATATTTCGGCCAGTTTATAAATAGGTGGTTTCAATATCGCAGCCAATATTGATTTGGATATTGTCCAATCACCCCCAAGGATATACTTCCTGCTTTTTAAATTTTGCCTTTGGCGTAGTCTGTGATATGCAGGATTTGTATTCTAAGATCCCCTGTCAAAATTCTATTCTGTTTAGTTCCGCCCATTGTTTTCTCGTTTAGGGCAAACCCATTATTTTATCTGGGGACCATACGCCGCTGAACATGGAATGGTATTAATCTGAAAATACCTCATTGAAGGTTCCATGTTCACCGCCATATGCATACCATCGTTTGGGATGGATCGAAATTGTACTATTTAATGGTGTAATTACTGAGTTGCGCTCAACCCGGGGCTAGGCGGCGTGGGCAGTAATAAGCATTCCCATTACTGCCCATGAACAGGCTCAATCAAACCGAGCCTGCAGTATTTTCATATTTGTCGTGTTCGGTGGCTTTCAAAGTTCCCTTTTCATCTAATTCGTCCGTGAATGTTGATAAAGAATGAGAAAATTTTACATTTCAGTACCTACATAAGATAATTTTTATGGCACATTACAATTTATATTTAAACAATATTAAATGTGTAAATGTTTTCGCCAATTTCAACATCTAATCGTTGTAAAACATGTTTTTCTCAATACACTTTATATATCGCCATGATCGGCAACACCCCTGACCAAAGTACAATCGGTACTGGAAAACGGGCTGAAATGGTAATTTCTAAATCGAGAATATTGATCTGTTCCAAACAACGATTTGCATTTTGCAGTAAAAAACAGCAATGTTTGAAAAAATCATTTTTAATATCACTGGTTTATTTCAGGTCTGAACATATAAATGACAGATGCAAGCAATCCAAGGGAAGACATGCTTGACAGTCTTGCCGATATAACACAGGATCCCGCCTTGCGTGAAGATGGAAAAGTGTTGGTTGAAGACTATTGTAATGGCATTACACAGCAAAGTAACATATTAGAATCATCTTCAATTTGCTCTATTGTGGCGGAACAAATATTGTCAACAGAGCCTGCTACCATGATGCAGCCATTTGGCATGAAACAAATAACATCACAAGGTGATAAATTCACGAAACAAAGAGCATTACATGAGCCATTCCTTGAAAAACAGCTTACATCAGAAGAACCCTGTCTTGTTACAGAACAGAGAGCACAACCAGGTCCACATTTTGAAGACCATATATCAAGGAAAGAGGAAAATATGGAAGAAGCAAGAGTATCAGAAGCATTTTATGTTGATAACCAGAGACCAGTTACAAAGTCTCAGGTCTCAGAACAGATATTATCACACAGATCTCTTTTTGGACAACTTAGAGCATCAGCAGAACCTTTTGTCACGGAACAGAATGCATTGCCTGGGACTCATTTTGGACAACAAAAAAATTCAGCAGAACCTTTTGTCGTAGAACAAAGTGCATCAATTGGAACACTTTTTGGACAAAGTCGAACATTAGCAGAACCTATTGCAAAGGAAGCTGGGTCATTAAAGATTTCTACTGTTGTAATGCAGGCGCCACCAGTAGAGTTTCCTATCACTGAACAGAAAACATTATCTGGTACACTTTCAGGACTCCAGAAAGCATCATTAAAATCTGATGTTGAGCTTACCAAAACACCAGAATCGCCTCATAAGGTACAACAGCAAAAATTAAAAAGGCTTTTTGACACAGACCAAAGAATGCCTCCAGCTCATTTCCTCATAGACATAAAGCCATCAACATCATTTTTGGAGACAGTCCCAGTGAAATCAACAGCGTCTGTTTTAAAGGGTGTGCTAAATACACCAGCAGTTTTACACACCACGCACCTAACAACATCAGCAGGGACTGGTGATAGGTGTCAGACCCAATTACACACACCTCTGGTCATGGTTGATGGTAAATTTAGAGTCCCCATTGTAGAGGTCCAGGGAAAACTTCAAGTACCTGTTGCAGTGGTTAATGAAACTAAAACAAAACCTGTTTTCATGGTTCAGAATAAATTTACAAAGCCTAGTGTGAATGCTCTATCAAATGTTTCACAGCCCCATCATGTAGACAAGATGGTATCTACTCAGCATATTTTATCTGACCAGAGAAAAGAAACAAAGTGTGTTATAACAAACCAGGAAAAACAGCCTTTTATAAACAACTATTTCAAAAGTGATTCGAAACCTGTAAGTACTAACCATTTCCAAAGTGATTCTAAACCTGCAATCTCCAGTCTTTTGTCTCTATTTAATAAATGGAATGGAACAGCCTTTTGTGGTGTTAGGAGTTCTAGTATAGCAGCCAAAAATGTACTTTATAATGACAAACAAAGAAGCCAAATTACTACAACTCTGGCAAAAAAACGGTATGTTTGTGATCACTGTACGGAGGATTTTAGATATCTAGACGACCTGGAAAGACACATCCGAAATCACTTAACATTTGGAGTATTTTACTGCCAAGTTTGTGACAAGGGCTTAACTACAAAATACCATCTGAAACTGCACCGGCGAACACATATGCCCAAAAGGACTTATGAATGCTCAGAATGTAGTAACAAATTTCAAACAGAAAGATATCTACAATATCACATGACTGATGTCCATAATCAGAGAATAAGGAGATGTTTCCCTTGCGACAAAATCTTCTCGGAAAGGGATTTTAAACGACATTATGCTCTTCATTTAAAAGAGCAAAACACCTGTCCTGTTTGTAAAAAGCAGTTTAGAAAACTTAGCGAAATGAAACAGCACGAAGCCGTTCATCTGAAACAGAAATACTTTTCATGTGAGATATGTAAAAAATCTTATAGAACATCGTATTATTTGGACGAACATATGGCGAAAGTGCACAATAAACCTGTCCAGAAAATCAAGGAGAAAAAGTTAAGCACATGTGATGTTTGTGGCAAGTCATTCAAAGACAATGACAGCTTGAAGCAGCATATGAGGATCCATCGGGAAAAGCAGTTTCTTTGTGACAAGTGTGACAAAAAATTTAGTTTCAGGCATCATTTGCAAAATCATCTAAAGTCACATAGCGATGAGAGAAATCACCAGTGTGACACTTGCGGGGCAAAGTTCAAAATGCCCCATCATTTAAGAAACCATATACTCACTCATGTATAAATGTGTAGTGCACTCTCCTGTGTTGACTCTTGTTTAAATGTAGTGCACTCTACTGACTAATGTTTAAATGTAGTGCACTGTACTGACTAATGTTTAAATGTAGTGCACTGTACTGACTAGTGTTTAAATGTAGTGCACTGTACTGACTAATGTTTAAATGTAGTGCACTGTACTGACTAATGTTTACATGTAGTGCACTGTACTGACTAATGTTTAAATGTAGTGCACTGTACTGACTAATGTTTAAATGTAGTGCACTGTACTGACTAATGTTTCAATGTAGTGCACTGTACTGACTAATGTTTCAATGTAGTGCACTGTACTGACTAATGTTTAAATAGATGCACTATTCTCTGCTGACTTGTGCACTATTCTGTACTGACTCATGTTTTATGTAGTACACAATTCTGTACTGACTCATGTTTTATGTAGTACACAATTCTATACATGTTTTAAAATGGTGCATTATACTGTGCTGACACCTGTTTAAATGTAGTGCACTGTACTAACTCATGTTTAAATGTATTGCACTGTACTAACTCATGTTTAAATGTAGTGCACTGTACTGGCTCATGTGTAAATGTAGTGCAATGTACTAACTCGTGTTTAAATCATGTGGTGCACCGTACTGACTCGTGTTTAAATGTTGTACACTGTAACAGGGCTTTTTCAGCTAGTCTCACGGGACCGATGCCCCATTCCCTATGTCAAATAGGGACCATTTTTTCCCAATTTCAAGAAAAAAATCCCATTTCAACAGAAATTACTTTTTTGCCTAAAAAATAGAAACAAAAAAGAGAATCCATATTATCAAAGGGCTTTTCAAAATTACAAAATAAGTTTGTTTTCATTTGATCAGTGATATGTGAAACCTACATTCCTTGAATTTATGTCTGCAAACAGTGTAAAACCAGTGTATACCGTGTAAAAAAATTCCCAATTTGAGCAGGGGCCTTTTCCCCCCAAACCCCTGTGTGCTGACTCATGTTTAAATGTAGAGCACAATTCTATACTGACTCATGTTAAAAGATGGTGAATTATACTGTGCTGACTCATGTTTAAATGTAGAGCACAATTCTATACTGACTCATGTTTAAATATGGTGCATTATACTGTGCTGACTCATGTTTAAATGTAGAGCACAATTCTATCCTTATTGCATGGACGAACAGTGTAGATCCAGATCAGCCGGCACATCCCTGCCATCTGATCAGGATCTAAACTGTTTGCTATTAGATTCATTGGTCGCACATGCATAAAAATCCCGAAATGTGTATATATGGATGAAATGGTAAAATGTAGTGCACTGTACTGGCTTATGTTTAAATTTAGTGCAATATACTGACTCATGTTAAAATGTAGTGCACTATATTTTACAATTTGAGAGCTAAGAGTTTATATGTATCATTCTTGATTAATTATTTGTGATAAAAATCTAGGATTTCTTATCCCTTTTGTTTTTAATCATTTGTCCGTTATCTTTTTATTGAATGAAATTTTACAGTGTTTATATTATTGTAAAGATTTTTAAAATGTTTGAAATACAGTGCAAGATTTGATTAGATATTTATCTTTTATAAATTAGATATGTGGATCTTCGGAATAAACGGAAGAAAATCTTTAATTTTGCTTTGATAGTCTGTTCCTTAAACACTCAATGACTGTGTGGAATATTTGTTTATTTTATGTACGAGTGGCGAAGGCACTAGTGAAAATAAATGATTCTGGTCCCAAGGTTATAAAGCTGAGATTGTAAACCTGTCTCAAATCGTAAATTGTTTTCTGTATCATTCACTCATATCGGTATTTGAATTGTGTTTTGTGTTGCTTGGTTTATGTTACAAATTGCAAATAGAGTTTTAGGGATGGTTTAAGGTCGAACTGATGTAAATTGGGGCACGTCACGAAAAAATGTACCTTCGGTCATTTTAAGCGATATTTTAGTTTATACTAAATTTAGAAAGAACTTACAACTATAAATCAATTTCTTATATCGAAAATGTGAGTTTGTTTCACATTTTGACAATAAAATGACATTTTTACCGCGAAATGAATATGTAATGTCGTCAGCTCAAATTCATGACGTCAAGTCAAAGATTGACGTAAACTGTCCGAATGTACCTTTTCCCGTGACGCACCCCAAATAATCATACTCCTATACCATTTGATTTGTGCGATGTTTGATGGAACTGCATTGTGCCATTTGAGAAATTTTGAAATTGTTCTTTTTTTTTCTATGACATAGAAATGAAGAACGAAGCAACTGCCTTAATGTTTAATATTACATTTTACTGAAATATGATTGCATTAAAAGTTGCTTGTCATTATATACTTGATTTAAGCTTTAGTTTGTATTAATTTACTATTTGCCAACACAAGTCTTTCAACTACTTGCCAAAATATACTGAGTGCCAATGAAAACGCAACACTTTATTTTTGGAATATTTTTATGTGTGTAAAAGATAAGTAAATTGGAAAAGGTACATGTGTTTAAAAATGAAAAGTAACCAATCGATACATTTATTGGCCACTGATTTTTTTAACTCTCTCGCCTACAGTTACCCCGTACAAACGCACGAAAGTTTCGTTTTGGCATGTAGACGTGTATGAATAACCTCGAAACAAGTCTATTTATTAACCTTTACTTACGGTAACACAAATCCCATCTTCAGTTTTCAAGTTAACTATATGCAATGTGAAATTGCGAAGACTTTTAGACAACCATCGACATGAGGTTTTGATCATGATCAGGGTTGAAGGTTATAAAGCTGAGTTTGGAAACCAGTCTCAAATCTCAAGCATCCGATTGGCTGAAATGGCGACTGGTCGCCATTTCAGCCAATCAGATGCTTGAGATTTGAGACTGGTTTCCATGCTCAGCTTTATAACCTTGGGCACTGAGGACTTAATATGTCTTGACGTAATACAGCTCGTCGAATGCATTGTTCGCCTTTGACAATTACTCGCTTGGCCCAACGACATCTAATTCGTTTTGAAACACATCTATTTTTGCGAATTAATTAAACTTTTACACACATCAAATCTATTCCAAAAAGTAAAAGTGTTGCGTTTTCATTGGCACCCAGTATATAAATGGCCTTAGCTGGATTACTATGCACTAAAACTTTAGAATTAAAACCGTTAATCCCGTCAAATGTTCAAAACAAAAACCTTTGTGGATTATTAAGAAACGCGTTTAAACTGCAAACACAATATTCCCATTTTAAAACATGTAGACAATTAGACCTTGAGGATAGTGAATTTAAGGATGTCATGTGAGCTGTTCTAAGAATTGTTTGGAGTTGTAGGACATTACGAGTTATTTAAAATGGAGACATCTGTGGAACGACCGTATTGTTTAATCTTTAACAATATGGCGAACATGTTAATAGTTATATAATATACGCCATTGCATTCAGGAAAAAACAACAACAAAATGGACGTTTTGATACAATCAAAAGCGTGTTATTTAGCTCTGATTATTCTTTTTCTAGTTGGTAAGTTATTTAATTAATTACCCAGCATACGTTTGCCTTGATTAAAATGTAATATTATTTAACAAAACAATGTTTATATATTTTAAACACCATTCTGAATTGTTTTTATCGAAACTGCCTTCAATGCGAATCTGATTCAGCTTTTTCAACAAAAAGGCAAGAGTATTGCTTTTGATTAGAAAAAGATGGATTTGAAAGACTAAGGCCTCCGTGTCCGTTCCGCGTCCGTGTTCGTGTCCGCGACGCGGAACGGAGACGGAGGTATAAAATATACCCAACGATATCTTTGGTGAGTGAAAACTCGCGGACACGTACTTGGACGCGGACACGGATCACGCATCACGATACCATGGAATAGCGGCCTAGACCGGCATTCCATAGTTCCGTGATGCGTATTTCGCGTCCGGGTCCGCGATTTTTTACTTACCAAAGATATCGTTGGGTATATTACATACCTCCGTGTCCCACACCGTTCAACCCGATAAGATGAATGCCGTGGGTAAGACGACGGCAGTTGCTTGTGTACATGAACGTTTTTCGGCGAAACTGAGTATTGGCCTGATTTTTACATTTTCCGGCTATATCTTAGCAGACAAAAATATACATATTGATTCCCTGTTTGTTAAGGACTCTACTGACGAAATCTTGACGCACACATGATATTATTTACAGAGAAATTGCAGAAAAAGTGTGCAATTTTTTGACAAAATATGTCATTTGACGAATCGGTCGCAAATATCCTTTTTAATTACCAAATCTGAAATATTTGAAATATACCATGATAAAGTTCAATTATTTCCCTGTAATTATTTGAAACCACAGCTTCCAATTCGCTTTCTCTAGAAAGATATTTACTTTTAAACTTGGTACGTCGTAGATATTTTGGTAATGACAACGGCCGTTAACACTAAAATATTGGTACAGTTGAATGCAGTTTCGTCAGTGGATTGGATAACGTTAACGGCCGTCAAGTGAACTTATTTTCAACGTCGCTGTTGTCTGCTTTATGCATAAAGTGTATCAGACTCTAGTGTTAACAAATCTAGGCTACTCCTTGTTGTGTATAAATCAAGATAATTATTGAAAAGTATGTTTACCTAAAGAAAAACATTTTTAACATAACACCTGATTTCCAGGTTGAATAATATTACCTAACGTTTTGTTGTTGATGCAATTTTAGAATTGTAATAATTTTAAGTATTCAATTATTTCGTACACTTGTCAAAAGAGAAGTACAAGCGTCTGTACTCATTCAAATGAAAACAATATAATATTTTATCTAACTTTGTACAAATTCTTATATTATTTACTATATATAATTTACGAACTTGAAATTTAATGCACTTGCACAGCCGCCTGCAGACGAGAAAAAATGTTGCACCGCATATTATTTCAGCTAGAACTTTATCTGGGGACGAACCATACCGAGTACGTAATATTATAGTTTTAAAATTCGGAAATAAATGTTATTATTCTTTATTTTCATTTGGTAGCCATTACTCTTTAAGAATATTCGAAGCGCAGGCGGTCTTGATTTACTTCTGATTAATAAATAAAATTATATAGACAACGAAAGTAAGTAAAATTCAACTCAGAATGAAGTATTTGAAGTTCTTTTGCTTCATATTTGTAACAGACGAAAAACAACTATTTTTATGCGACTAAGTTTTGCCGTCGGACCGTTCCAAGGCGGTAACCCCTCGGGTTCTCACTTTCGTTAATTGTTTGTGGCGTCTATATTGAAATTGATTATTGTAATACCATGTTCTCTTTTCGTCTCTGCTGTTTGGCTGTATGGGGAAGCTGTGTCTGCTGGATGTGGCCATCCCTGATATGCATATTTCACTGTTTTATATATCATTGTCGTCACCTTTGCTTCGCTGACAATACGGTTAAGACGTCATGGTCATATCTCTAGAATATAGTTTAAATACAAGGAATCGTGATCTCTGTCAGATCAAACTCAATTTGTAAAACAGTATTTTAAAAACTTTCATAAATATGTCATTTTCAACAGCTGTTTAAGGAAAAAATATACAACAAAATTGGCAATGTGCGCGTTAAAAAAAACATCGGTCAAATCACGATGCAATAAAAACATTTAATTATGTTCTCGGGTCCAGTGTTAATCATTGTAAATACAAAGCTAATTTTTGCTTGACGGCCGTTTACGTTATCCAATCCACTGACGAAACTGCATTCAACTGTACCAATATTTTAGTGTTAACGGCCGTTGTCGTTACCAAAATCTCCACGACGTACCAAGTTTAAAAGTAAATATCTTTCTAGAGAAAGCGAATTGGAAGCTGTCGTTTCAAATAATTTCAGGGAAATAATTGAACTTTATCATGGTATATTTCAAATATTTCAGATTTGGTAATGAAAAAGAATATTTGCGACCGATTCGTCAAATGACATATTTTGTCAAAAAATTGCACACTTTTTCTGAAATTTCTTTGTAAATAATATCCTGTGTGCGTCAAGATTTCGTCAGTAGAGTCCTTAACAAACAGGGAATCAATATGTATATTTTGTCTGCTTAGATATTGCCGGAAAATGTAAAAATCAGGCCAATACTCAGTTTCGCCGAAAAACGTTCATGTACACAAGCAACTGCCGTCGTCTTACCCACGGCATTCATCTTATCGGGTTGAACGGTGTGTGTCCGTTCCGCGTCAGAGGTATGGAATATACTCAACGATATCTTAAGTGAGTAAACGATCGCGGACACGGACACGGATCACGGATCACGCATCACGGAGCCATGGAATACCGGCCTAACACGAAACCGTATCGTGCAACAATATCAAGCAACAATATTATCCTTTTAAAGCCGTCTCCATTCTTTGCCATCGGTAAAAACAATGTCTGAAACGGCAAAATGATTTATGTGGGCATTAAACATGATATTTCAGGTTGTTTAGTTGTTAACTGTACTGTTCTAACGTGCCAAATATACATACGTCAATAACACTGATTTGTGCAAAGTATCTTTCAACGGCATTTTGCCAAAAGGGAGATTTTCTTTTTAGAAAGGGTGCAGTGGTGACTGTGAACGACCCCTTAATCCATTTAAAAGTAATATACTTTAAATAAAAAAAACCTCGCGGTTAGACCAAATCGAACCCTTATATTGAGACCACACTTTCACTGTCCCTCAACATATTTGCACTGTGTTCCACCCTAATTATAGATCGCCGTTCTATTTGAGATTTTACACCAAAGGGATAAGGGCTAAATGTTATAAAGCTGAGATTGGAAACCAGTCTCAAATCCAAGCATCTGATTGGCTGAAATGGCGACTGGTCGCCATTTCAGCTAATCAGATGCTTGAGATTTGAGACTGGTTTCCATGCTCAGTTTTATAACCTTGTATAAAGAGCTTGTTGCCGGTGCGCACTACGACTCTTAATCGGCACCTTATAACAAAGCTGTTCAAGTTGAAATGTTATATTAGTTTTTGAAATATATTAGTTTTCCTGCATTGATGGTTAGTAACCATCGAGTAGTTAAAAACTCTTTGATACGGAGTTACTTTCAGTCGTTATTTTTAATAGAACAAAACTCGTACAATGTCATATTCTAAACAGGAGGTGGGGTGAGGGTAGCTAGTCCACTATTCATGTGGATTCATAATTATTGTGTACATGTAAGAGTTACCCTCACGGAAAATTATGAAAACAACGGCATAATCTGGCCGAGATTTTTCATGCGAAAATGGTTTTGAAAGGGCTATATAGTAACGAAACGAGAAGAATCGTTTAAAATGAGCATGTACACTATTCAAGTACTAATACTCAAACTGTGACTGATTCAAAACAAGTCAGAACCATGTGAATTCTGCCGCGTACTCGCGTTAAGGCAGCTATGCGCTAATCCTAAATATGTTCAAATGGTGACCAATTACATTGTAATT